>JASAND010007211.1:0-80544 GCA_030248195.1 Trissonchulus latispiculum | reverse complement strand
TCATTTAATTGTTGCACAGATATAATTAGGTAAGCATAAGAATATAAAGAAATGGAATAAAATGCAGCAGTGGCAAAGTAGGGTAAATAAGGGGCAATTTGTTCCCAAGTAACTATGACCAGACGGGACTAGCCCGTTAATTATGACCAAGGAGGTTAGCAACACAATTAATTATATACATAAATTATTCCTCTTGTGGTTAGTGCCAACAACAAAATGATGAGAAGGGAGTTAGTGTGTAGGTGATGAATAGTGTGGATATCATTAGTAGCATTAGTAAAGGGTGCTGATCCTCGAAAAACGAAGGATCTGTAACTATGTCTAAGGCTTGATAGCCTTTAATTATGACAGAATGATATAGTTTGTAAGTGGTTATAAATTTTCAAAAGCTAAATTAGATTGTGGTGATCCTCGTAAAACGAAGGATCTGTAATTATGTCGATGGCTAGATAGCCATTAATTATGACAGCAGAATGAGGTAGTGATCTTACTAGTATGTATACTTTACTGTATCTGGCTGATGTGTATTGAACCATCAAATTTTTTGTAAATCCAACTGTTTTTTAAAAAAGTTGTATTGAACACTTGTTTGAAATACTTCTTTGAATAACCTCTTGCTAGAAGATTTTCTCTAAGTTCTTTCAACTGTGTTACAAAAAATTCGCGGGTGCTGCAAATAGTAGCCGCTCTGGTGATTTGGTTTTCTATCATATTTTTGAAGACAGAGCTGGAAATGTTAGTGGATGGAGGTGGAAAACGGTTTATACTGAAATTGAATTCTTTTCTTTTGTCGTATAAATCTGTTTCAAAGGTATTGTTATTTAGACTAATCTTCAGATCTAATACATTAGCTTGAGTGTTATCTATATTTACTTTATTAAGTTCTAACTCATGAGGGTATATGTCATTTATAGCGAGGTCAAAAACGTTTTTATCATTGAAGGTGGTCATGTCATCTATATATCTGCGTGTGTTCGATAATAGCTCTGTTCTTGAGGTATTCTTTTCATTTAATATAAAATTGTATTCGAAATGATGCAAAGTGATATTTGCTATAGTTGGGGCTGAATTCGTACCCATTGGAATTCCAATTTGTTGTTTAAAAATTTTATCTCCTATGTTAAAGTAAGTGTTGTCGATTAGGCATTTAGTCATGTCTATTACATCATAATAGTCAAATGTAGGGTATTTAGGTTCTCCATTTCCCCAGTATACTTTGTTGTATCTAAGGTGTAATTTGGTGTGTAAAGTGTCCTTAACTAAATCTGAAATTGCTTGATTAATTGTAGTATGCTCTAATTTAGTATATAAAGTAGTAAAATCGTATGTGTTTACTGACTCAGCGGAATGTGTTTTATTGAGGCAATTGATAATGTCTAATATAGGTTTGTTGTTATCAATTACCCAGAAGGGGTTACATTTGTATTTGTGCGCATAGATATTACAAATTTTCTTTCTTTTGTAAAAAGTAATTTCAGAATTTTGTCCAGGGTTTGAGAGAGATGTTTAGTTGGTGCGTGCTTACTAGCGATAATTGTTCTGAATTTAATAGGGGTCTTGTGAAATTTGGGTATTATATACATGAAAGGTAGCTTGAAAGGGGCTGCAGCATATTTTAATTTATCGTTTATGGTTTTTATGTTATTGATAATGTCAGATTCTGTCTTATTGTATATTTCAATGTATGTGTTGTTGTTATTGGTATTGTCGACTAGACCCACCTCTTTTAGAATAGAATATATATAGAATTGTTTACATATCATAGAGAAATTTTGAGGAGCTTTGTCGGTTAAAGTGAATACGAAGTGCTCGTGTAAGTTACTAATGCTTGCTTTAATGTCTGTAATCCGAATATTAGTGGCAATACTATGATTGAGTGGGAGATGTTTGAGATGGTCTTTTACCATTTCGCTTACATACACGGCCCAATCTCTTAATTTATCTATATCCCACTTATATTTCTTATTTAGTTTATTAATATATTTAATTAAAGATTGATCTATTGCGATCTGCGAACAATTAGTGTCTTTAACAGTGGGAAGTCTATATTTTGGTCCATAGTTTAATAGTTGTTTGACCTGACTATCTTCTATTATGTCAAAATTAGAAGTTATAATGTGTTTATGATATTGATCTTTGTGATTAGATGTGTTACATTTGCATGTAAAACCATATTTATGGTGGTTATCTAAAAATTCAGTACAATTTAAGTTAGTAATTACTTGGCGATAATTTAAAATAAAAGTAGATATAGGATTATCATAGGAAAAGAATACGCGGGGGTTTCCAGCATTAGTCTTAGAACTGGGATATGGCCATTTGTCTTTACAAGATTCAAATATAGTATTGACTTTTATTTGGTCTAATTGTTTACTGTGAAAAGGAATAATAATATGCTCCCGATTTTTCGTTTTGGAAATGTTTTGCGAGTATTTAAGTTCTGTTCTGAATTCTGTAATGTCCTTGATAAAATCATAAAGAACGTGGTTTTTGTAATTTTCGTTGAAGATTGCAATAGCCTTTATGCCATTCCAATCGATTGTATTTAATAAATGAAATATTTCTTTTTTGGTATGAGTATGTAGGGTGTCTAACATGTAGGGAGTTAATATGTTGTGACATTTATTTTTACGGTTGGTGCGGCATTTTTTGCTATTGGCTTTTGAGTCATCAGGTATCATTAAGTTGCGAAGTACGGAGGTTTTTGGATTTTCTCCATATAATAAGTCATTTAATCCATAGGGATACTTAGTTTTTAATCGTTTTATCCAATATTTTTCCCTATCTCTACGATACTTAGTGTCGATTTCCTTTGAACTGCTTTTGGGTAAGATTTCTATAATCTGGACGGAAAAAGATTTACAGGTCCCCATATTAAAGTGTATGGCTAATCTTTTGCAACTGGCTTTTTGTGTGTTCTTTAAACTATTTCTATGCTCTGACACACGTTTGGAAAATTGTCTTCCCGTTTCACCAACATATTGAGCACCACATTGATCACAGGTTATGAGATATATAACATTGTGACTTCTGCACGATGCAGTCATCACTATGGCGGGGGAAGTGATGTCGAAATCTCTTGTATTATACTGACTTCGTACAGTGCTACCTTCTATGAAATGAAGACAGCATTTACAGTTTCTCTGTAAACATTTGACACCTGTTGTTTTAGTTAAGTTTGCGTTGCTATAATTTTTATTAGAGTGATTAGTAGATATATCACTGCTCCCAGAGTCGACGTCGTAGGGGTCGCCGAGGTCCAAATCCGGAATCCACCTGTTGGGGCATGTATCCTCCTCCCCTGCTACAGAGCCCCCGGAGGCATTATTCGTATGAAGACTTACGTAGAACGTAGACTTCGTAGAACCAGTCCCATATTTACCTGGTACCCTCGGGTATCTGAAACTGGAAACTAAGAAGAGGTTAGGGTCAGGGTCTATTTTTACGAGAATCTGAACCATTAAAGTGTTGGAGAACATCTTAAAACAGATATTGATGAGTCATAAATGAGATCCGTATGATTTCAGCTATTCTTATTATAGAAGCAACAACTTTATAGGAGATGTTCTGACCATTTCATAGGCATCTTTTTACTTGACTGTCTTACTGACTTACTGACTTTACTCGGATACTGGTATCTGGTCGGATTCGGGGATAGTAGTCCGGGTTCGAAAATTTAGACCTGGAGCCAATTCCATTCGAAAGCTTTTAACGCGCTAAACAGCTTTGTTTTTCAGAATATTCTGGAGTGGTTTCAGTCTAGGAAATAACATATACTGATATTACAGCTAAATACAGACCTTTTTCAAAAAATCAAATATACCTTGCCATATCCTGATAGCTCTACATATAAGACAGTGGTTCAAATATATTTTTATCAACTTTGTTACAAAAATATAGTGTAACTTTGGTAGCCACAAAGGACAATATTCTGCCCAAAAGAACGGTTTCCTCATCATCATCTCTACTTGAGCAAGAAATCACGAATCCTGAAAATACTATTGGAAATAACGGGGGTGTCTAGGGTGGCGGAGCCCACCCAGAAGTTGGACAGTTTTTGCAATTACAGATTAATCCGTAATAGAATGTGTAATGGAAATATTAAAACTTAAGTTAAAAATAATCAGGGAATTTGTAGAGAAAAGGGGGATGAGATCCAAATCCAATCCAGGGGTTTTAAACGCTGCTACACAGGGAAGGCAGACGGCGAGAAGATTAAATCTACTCTTAGGTCTAATGCGTCTGTCAAATTAACTAAGGTACACTGCGTGCAGCAGTTGTATAGAAATAATTTTATTTCTATGCAGATTGCAATAAAACTGCATAGAAATTGTTTTAAAATTGATTAAATCTGTGTAGATTTGCTACTTTTTCAAAAGATGTCTGCATAGAAATGGATATAAATCTATGCAGAATTGCTTTGTTTATAAAGGGAGTCTATGCATAATCTACCCTGAAATTAGTAAAATGAAAACGTAAGTTGTGCACATTCTGTACAGATTTATAGCCCTAAATTACGTCATGTGCCATGAAATGTGTAGTGAAGATATGCAGTCACAACTATGTTTTAGACAGAATTCGTATAGACAATGATTAACAGGTGCAACAATTCTGCACAGCTTTTGAGGAAGCAATGTTGAAATCTACACAGAAACTCCTTTTCGAAATGTTAATTCTATGCAGAAACCGAAATAAATCTATGTAGAATTCTCATCTTAAATAACCTATCTGTACAGAATTCTTTATAGTTTGCACTTTAGTTTAGTGTTACTTTAATAAACCCTGCTTTTAAATTATACTAGATCTATTACAAATCAAATTTGCACATTTTTTCAAAATTTACAAGTATAGAACCAAAATCACATGACGTTGTGACAGTGTAGACGTTTTGAATGTGTACTCGATTTTGAAAAAATTGACGTTTTGTTAGTAGACGCTTTGTCGTTAGACGTTTCCTCGGTAGATGTTATGAACTTTAGACTTTTTGAATTTAGACGTTTCGATAGACTATTTATTTAGATATTAGACTAAAATATGGTTTTCAGCAAAACTATAACTAAAACTATAACTCATTGACATTAAGCAATTAACAACAACCAATTAAGCCAAAGCGATTTTTCGGCTTTCAGTCAGCTTCATTGTGGGAACGCTCAAATTGTAGCGAACAAAACGTGCTCACAGTGCAAAAGTACGGAAGTTATGCCGCTATCGTTATGTTGCTTATATATGTATGCTTATATGGTTTTGTGTGTATCATATAACATGTAACGTGGGAATGTTAACGGCTACAACTATTAGACTATTGAACTATTGAAATTCAATAGTGCTCAAGTTCAATAGTGATTTATGCAACAGGAATTTCAGTTCTGTTGAATCGAAAATCTAATAGTTCAATAGTTCAATAGTTAATACTATTGAATTTTATATATATATACTTCTTCGGCGTCTGAGACGGAAGTCGATCAAAGTACAAATAACGAACCGTCTGTAGAAGTATGTAATGTTAGCTATTTTTGTGTAATCTAGCAGCTGCATATTTCCCTCCAAATTTTAATATACATATTTTTTCCTCTTTCCAATTTGGCTTGCAGCTTTTAAATATTTTAACTGCATGAAAAATTTTTGAAAACTATTTACTTCTTTAGATACTGTTGTTAAAGAAATTTTTGTAAGAGAAATTTTATCACCAGTATAATGCTGAAATTTTGAGGTGCTTTATCAATTACGGTGATCACAAAATATTTTTGTAGCTCCTTCAAATAACTTTGCTCACTAAAAAATAACGTGTTTTTGTTGAACTTAGAATGTTTATATTTTGAAGCATACTTCATCATCTCATGGTTGCAAGTCGATAATATTTCTCTTTTCCAGGTATCAAGGTCGCATGCATTTCCATGGAACCTTTCAGTATATTTAGCAATATTATTAGTTAACCCAGCATTCATAGAAGTTAAACATTTTTGGATATTCAAATGCTTTTTCATTCTATACTTTGGGCCTTTCTTCATCAAATTTCTTAATTCTATATTCTCTATTACATTTAAATCACCAGTGATTATATGTTTATGATGATTATCTATAAATCTAATGACATTGGCACCTATAAGGTGAATGATAAAGGTCATCAATATTTGCGTTTTGAATACTGTTTCTATAATTTCTATAATTTCTGTAAAAATGTAGATATCGGCTTGTCATAAGAAAATATAATCCATGGTTTAGAATAGTCCCCTGTCTGTACAGCCATCAAGACTATTCCAGAGTTGTGCATGCTTATTGAACATTTTTTGAAATTTTAAGGTATCCATTAAGTTATTTTTAAAATGTGAAAACATTTTAGGCTTTTGACGTTTGGTTTTATTTCTAGGATTTGTAACTGATTCTAGCATTGCTAGAATTAAGTCCCTTAGTATTTCCGTAAGACAAATTTCTCTGCATTCAAGTACATAATAATGCAACATTTGCTTAGGTTTGGTAAAAATCATTGAAAAGATACATTTACGAAAATTTTTTAGATCCGTGGAATACTAAGTTGTAAGTTCGTCAAACAATGTTAACACTTCTTCTGAGCACCACTTTTGTTTGGTACTATTAGGATTTTACTTTTGTTTGGTACTATTAGGATTTTTAGTGGCTTTTTTCTCTTCGAAATTCATGTATTGTATCTTTTTTATGAAAATTATTAAATATCGAAATGTTTTGATTTTCAACCTTCAAGATTGAATTTAGCCCATACGGATATTTTGTTTTCAGTTGTTTTGTCCATTTCCTTTCGATGCCAATTTTTCAATCTGAACTTGATAATTCTTGCAAAAACCGCTATTAAAGTGTTCTACCAGCTCACTACATCCTGATCTACTGTTTTTTCGTATTGAATAATCGTGCTCTGGAATTCTTTCTTTAAGCATTCTTTTTGTTTCTCCTATATATTTCATATAACAATCTTTACAAGTAATTAAATAAATTAAATTTTTTGGTGTACAAGATAAAGAAGGCTGTTGATTCAAAATTTTATACGACTGTGCGTTATAATTTTCATAATACGTATCGGAGCAATTAGCCTTATCGCATGTCAAACATCGACCAAAACATTTCTCGTATACGGCAGGTGAGAATTTAGCCACCCTGAAGTAGTACCTCACCCAGGTAGTCCGGGTGGGCGCGGGGTGAATTCCTACTAGTCAGGGTTTGCCTGATTTTATTGCCTGAGTGGGTGCTACCACCACTGGGCTAAACATCCCTCCCACTGTCCCATTGGCAGCCTGGCCTGTCAGTGAACCACGACATGAAAAACAAAAACAAATTATTAATTGCTCAGAACTTTTATATGACATATATAAAATGAAAACAATAGGTTTTCCCACCCGACGGCGGAATTAAATAGAACCTCATGGGTTATACGTAAAAATAATGGGGGGTTAATAGAGTACGAATTGGAAAGTTAAAACTGAAAAGGAAGATTTTTTGTAATTTTGTTAACATTTGGTAACTATTTCCAAGATATGTTTAAATAAATACACTGGTCGAAAGTTTCTCACCTAGATGGAAAAAATTTTTGGACAAAAACGTCATGAAAAATAATTTTATATGTGGGGTCTACGCACAGCAGTGTACTAACACAGAGAGGAACGTGGGAGTGATCCCCAACTTTTCTTAGTTTGTTAGTTACGTACTTCAGAATACACCGACAGTAAATAAGTTTACATAAACTTTTAACAATGTAGTTTAGTTAATTAGTTAGCATCTTACGTGATAAGTTTTATGTCAACGTAAACAGCATGCATTGTGCATACAATATACTGCAAGTATTCATGAAACCTAGCCCAGAAATTCATATTCAAATCTCATTCATATTACTTGGAATTTTCTTTCAGTTAGATACTTTATTCATTTCCTTCTTTCCAAGCCTACTAGTACACATGTGACTGATTTTATTAAAATGGAAGCTATGAATTTCGTTGATCACGGTAAATTTTAGTTAGATACTGACTTATTGTACTGATTTTCAGGCTTGCGTATTTTGTTAAAACTTATATACTTATTTATATTTATCCTGATATGTTATAGACTCACGTCAGTCCAAGATAGAAAAGAATCTTATCCTACGATTGGAGATAATTTGGTTGTACTATGTGATGAAATGGATCCTGGCCTGTGGCCGATTATATGGTTCAGCATCAGCATACCATGATGCCAAAATGATACCATCAAGGCCGAGCCAAGATACGATGCAGTGTTTGATCTTCTGCTACGTCTGAAAAATCATCAGGATGCAATACACCTACTCTACAATGCCTTGGTGAAAGCGGGACAGTTCAAAATGGCGATTAAGATGTTTGAAAGCGGAACGAAAGGAAAGGGTGTCACTTAAAAGATTTTTACGAAGAATAAATATTTGGTTGCGGTGAGTCAGATAACTTTTCCTATTATACAAGCGGCAAGACTAAATGCAGCGATGACCCTTGGGTACTTAAAGTGTGACAACCGCTCAGTCGTATTCATTGAGTGGATTGGAAACTTTATGGTGAAACAGTGGAATGTGCCTGAGTGGTTCGTATCCCCATGGAATCACCAAGACAGTGCAAAGAACGTTAATCTTTTTAATCAATATTGTAACTGTCACTACATACCCAATTGTCCAGAGTAATATGCAACCGCTGAATGTAATGCATAATGTAAATGTATAGAAATAAACAATTCGTTGTCATTAATTAATCAGAAACGTAGATATAGGTACTACTGTTTGTACCAAGCAACCAGTCTAATCAAAGCTCAGAATAAATGTACATAACTTTGATATGAGAGAACTGTCGCCTGTTTCAATGTCTTTAGTATAGCTATGTTTACAGGTTGGTATATTACCGATCTTGACGCCAATCTCGATAATTTTGTTGATCACGGTAAGTTTTATTTAGATACTGATTTATGGTTCTGATTTTTAGGCTTACGTATTTTGTTAAAATTTTATGCTTATTTATACTTATCCTAATATGTTGTAGACTCATGTCAGTCCAAGATGGATAAGATTGGAGATAACTTGGTTGTACTATGTGATGAAATGGATCCTGGTCCTGTGGCCGATCATATGGTTCAACATCAGCGGAGAACGAAACATCATACCATGATGCCAAAATGATACCATCAAGGCCGAGCCAAGATATGATGCAGTGTTTGATCTTCTGCTACATCTGAAAAATCATCAGGATGCAATACCCCTACTCTACAATGCTGGTGAAATCGTGACAGCACAACCTGGCGAAGATGTTTGAAAGTGGAACGAAAGGAAAGGGTTGTCACATGAAAGATTTTTACAAAGAATAAATATTTGGCTGCGGGGAGTCAGATCACTTTTCCTACTATACAAGTGGCGAGACTAAATGCAGCGATGGTCCTTGGGTACGTGTGACAACCGCTCAGTCGTATTCATTGAGTGGATTGGAAACTGTATGGTGAAGCAGTGGAATGTGCCTCAGGGGTTCGTATCCACATGGAATCACCAAGACTGCAAAGAACATTAATCTTTTTAATCAATATTGTAACTGTCACTACTTTCCCAATTGTCCAGAGTAATATGCATCCGCTGAATGTAATACATAATGTAAATGTATAGATATAATAATTCATTGTCATTAAATAATTAGTATTGCAGCCACTGAATGTGATGCATAGTATAAATGTATAGAAATAAACAATTCGTTGTCATTAATTAATCAGAAATGTAGATATAGGTACTACTGTTTGTACGAAGCAACCAGTCTAATCAAAGCTCAGAATAAATGTACAAAACTTTGATATGAGAGAACTGTCGCCCGTAAAGGGCTTTTGGAAACCTAAAGCAAACAAAAGAAAGTTATAAAGGAGATAGAGGCAGAAAGAAAGAGAAAAAGGAATGTCAGTGTGTAGAAGAAAGAGAAAATGAATGTAAAAGTAAGAATCTGTTCTAATGAAAATGATGTCGATTTAAAAAATATAGAAAACCACAGAACATACAAGATGCAATATTGAATCGCAACGCAATGAGGATGAGTGCAAGCAGTAATCGAAGCAGGCATAATCTAAAGTAAATGAAGATAGTGTGAGAAAAGCAAGTGGGTCAAGCGAACGAATGAGTGCTCACAGACCAAGAGATGTGCTCGTAGTTACAGAATAAAAAAGAAATGCTGAAAAATCTAAAGTTAATAAAAGAAATTAGTTCATGCAATAAATTGCTCTTACAATATATATGGATATCCCAAAGTGGACATCGAACCATGCAATCAAACTAGTGTACTTGGTCTAAAAGCAAAATTAGGGCAACGTAAGCAAGAGGTAAATATGGGTGGATTAGTAAGCAAATAAGTACGTAGCAGAAAAAAATCGTGTGGCTATTAATGCATTCTGCTATTACTGCTATTTTGCACTTAAAGTGCAGAAGAGTTGAAACTGTTATAAACAACGTATATGATTTGTCGAGCAAGTAGTTCTTACCATATACTGCTGGCCACTACGTAAACAACAGCCCTGGCTTCACATTTTTTGAAAGGCTAGCTAGTCGGCCGCGATCCATCTTGATTTTGTCTCATTTGTCCTTGGAGCAGTCGTTACAACCTGTGGACAGCTTGCCCTCCAGCCACGTTTTCATGGCTACTGTGACAGCTAGGTTCTCCTGCCAAGTTGACAGCTTCATGGCAGTTGGCCTGGATGTTGGTCTCAAAGTGCATCCCCAGTGGTAGAGTTACTACTAGGTCGCGAAGACCTTGAAATACGGTAGCCAGCGATGTTGTGTTCATCCAGGAACTAAGGGGTGGGACGAAAGTATCGATGCCGCCAGAAGGAATTTGGACAGTCTGGAATCAACTGTTCCAACTTGGCGTGATCGGCTGGAGAAGGGACGGCAATCCATTGTTTTCTTGTACCTAAAAGTGTAAAGAGGGATAATGAGAAAATGGAATGAGAGCGCAAAAGGTGGAAGGATAAAGTGGCGAAGTAAAAGCAGTTTTAGTAAAATTTTTTATATACTGCTGACCTCCATTAGCAGTTCCCTAGCCATAATTTAGGCTGGCCCGTCCATCATCCACAAAATGAGAACCAAAGCCACTGCCAACTCCTCCGTAGTACAGATCAGGGGTGGTGATGCCTGGTTTCGGCTTGTGAAGCGATAGGTTTGCCATCGTCTTTGGGGATCGTCAGGGACAGGATTGGGCCAATATTATCGAGATTGGCTTCGAGATCGGTAATATACCAACCTATAAACAAAGCTATACTAAAGACATTGAAACAGGCGAAGTAGTATAGGAAATCTGTATTAAAGAAGCTATTGAAACCGCAAATAGCAAAGGGAAAACAGAAAGGTAGCCACCTTTACTCTCCCGCACAAGTTCCCCGGCGTCCAACTTGTCGAAATCTGTCTTTTCGTCCAAACCATTTTGTCGATCCCAAGTCTGCTGTTGAATCTATAATTAACATTAGCTAATTAGTCGGAAATAAGGCAGTTAGCAGAAACATGTCACAGATATTAGCAAGTAATAATTCAAATTTTGCTATCAACAGCCTGTCATAAAATTTTCACACCTTGCAGGTTGGAACAAGCTTTATGGTCTTGCCGCCTCCTATATTTCGGTAATGGAATTGGGGGATATCTAGTAGGAGGACATGTCTAGTACGAGGGCATCTCCCAGGTCGGTGTGGTTATAGCGACCTGGAGTTAACAAAGGTGGTTAATAAAGGGGCTAAGGGGATACCATGTGGTCACTACATTCCCGGACTATTGAGCCCCAATTTCCCACTATTTTTTCAACTGCCCTGTTAAGGGCAACCATACCGGATAGATTTTATAATAATCGACCCAAATTTATTATAAATTCTATCAGTGTTGATTGCAAGTTGGGTTCCCTGTTCATTAATTGATGGTTGGGTAAGTGCAACCATGGGTTTTTCTTGAAATTGTGTTGGTTTTTTGATTGGTAGTCTAAAAATTTAAATTTATTAATTTTATTACACATATGCCTGAATGGTCTGTGTTGAAAAAAATGGGTGAGAACAAATTTGTCTAACAGAAATACAGTATAAGGAAAAATATTTGTATACCTTAACCTGAAAGAAAAACCCTACTATACAGATCTAAACACTAACTCAAATCGGAAAGAGAAACCCTACGTCTTTTAAGAGGACCAAATAGAAACTGAATGGGGTCAAATTTAATGGACAAGTGTCATTTCAACCATAAATAAATCTACACTTTCTTGATTTTTATAGTCAACGTTAACCAATTAATACTAACTAACTTGTCAGCAACTAATTACCAACAGGTGACCGAAGTTTGTTCAGCATGTGTTTATTACGTAGAAACCAAAATCATCCCAACAAATTTACCTAATCTTACGTAATTGGAGACATAAGATTTCCATTACATATATTTACATAAATTTTAAGCATTTGCAAAACAGAATTGTCATTGAGTGACTTCACAAATCATGAAGTCAATCAATGATTACTCTGTTGCTACCCATTAAGGTGCCTTCATAGTCGCGAACGCGCGTCTACAAACGTCAATATCATTTTGCGCGCATCAACGAGCGTCGACGTGCGTCGATGCGCGTAAACTGGCATGCTACAAATGGGCGCGTTGACGCGCGTCGACGCACGTCTACGCGTGTCGACGCGCGTCGACGCTTCCAGTGCTAGCATAGCACCAGGACGTGGTGTCACGTTGGGCGGCGTCGCCGCGCTTATCCGCGCGTCGACGTGCGTCAACGCGCGTCGACGCGCGTCGACGCCTCCAAATGTGACATGGCAGTGTAGCGCGTTGACGCGGGTCAACGCGCGCCAACGCGCGCCAACGCGCGTATACGCGCGTAGACGCGCGCCTAGAGGCGACAGGGACTATGAAATCACCATTAGTGTTGTCTAACGTATATAGCAGTCCCTGGGCCTGCAACATACATCCGCTAGGTTTCATAAAGGACTTAAGCGACGTAGCTTAGAAGCTGATGGCTCCTCAGCATGTTAAAAATTTAATAATACTACAAGCAGCTAATGTGGAGAAAAAAGTAGACAGGTTTGGCTTCTCAGTATGATGAATACATGATAACACTAGAAGGTAGCTAATAGGGAGAAAATTTTAAACAAGCATGCGGCTAGGGACAGAAAAATGTAGATAGGTTTGGCTCCTCAATATGCTGAAGATATGATAACACTAGAAGGCGGCTATTACAGAGAAAATTTTAAACAAGCAGGCGGCTAGGGAGAGAAAATAGTAGACAGATTTGGCTCCTCAGTATGCTGAAGATATGATAACAGTAGGTAGAAAGAAAATAGCAATTATTACTAATTAACTGAACTACGTGGTTAAAAATTTATGTAAACGTATTTACTGTCAGCGTATTCTGAAGTACGTAACTAACAATCTTGTCGTGCTAAGCGTTTATTGCATGTTTTTCTTTCTAATAGAAATTTCAAGGTTATTACGAAGCTCAGATGCTAAGGCAAGAAAAGGAAAAGTTTTAAGGTAAAAAAGAGAAGTAAATTGGAAAGAATATTTTGGTCTATACTATGCTGAGGTAGATAGGTAAGCATTGCCACCATTGGTGTACAGTCAGGCAACTAAAGTTTGAAAAAGTTAGTACATCATCAGACAATTAATTAGACGTTTAATTAACGAACACTAATTAGGCAGGTGAACTAACTAGTTAAATAGGCACTAGGTAAAGTAAATAGTCAACACTATGTTACAAATTTAGTACAAATATAAGCTTATCATTCTATGACACAAGCATAAGCTAAGAAATTGGCCAACAATGACCTTGAAAGACATCGGCACCCATGATAAATGACTTTACCCGTATGATTAATGACCCTATTGTTAAGCCAAAAGCACACCTGTACAGCGGTCATTTGATATTTCCTATACTACTTACACTTTTCCAACGTCATGTGACCCTTGCTTTTTTATACATGTAATTTTTGAAAACATGATTTGTTTTGTACTAGATTTAATGTGATGTTAAGGTATAGAGTTTTTAATTCACAGTAACCGTGTGTCTGGCTAATAGCTTTATTTTAAGTTTTTAGTTGATTGCAGAAAATCTAAGTTACACAAATAGCTTTGACTCAAAAATTTCTCAAAAGTTGAAAACGCAAAATTTAAACTTTAATTTTAGATGTCAAAGAACACTCCAGAAAATTCACTGACTTAAGTCAGGTTAAGACAGGTCCAGGTTAAATTGGGCTGACAATACCTTATCTGTTCCAGAGTTGGCAAATGGGACGAGTTTTCTGATCACATCCCATCCAATCCCACCAGATTTTTCGTTTCACCGTTCCAATCCCGTCCCACTCGTCACAACTGGATTTTTCCAATCAATCCCACTTGCAATATTTAACCTTACAATTGCGGGAGCATTGAAATATTGTAAGGCAGTGGGCAACCAGTAGCAGTGGAAACCGAGTCCGTATATTTCAAGTCAAATCCAACTTAAAGTCAACCAGCCGGACTGCTGTTTACTAGAGTAGAGTTCAAACGAATATTCTTAAACACTTCAAAATGACCAGTTTTGTCGTTTTCTGAACCCAGGTTGCCAGTAAAAAGTACAGCAAGACTACATTCATAATTAAAGCTATATAAGTACCATACAAAGCTTGCAGCATACATTCATAGTATTATCAGATACCCCAGTATGGCAGGGTCAGCTAGAGAGAGCGAGAGAGCTGAGCGGCATTGCTACAATGGGTAATGCTGTGCTAATCTAAGCGATTAGTTCTGATCAGAACGGAATAACTTCCAGTAAAACAGCGTCCGTAAAACTTCCAACTATATATTGAATCACTCGTACGGTAGGTAGACAAGCTGTTAAAATGTTTCACCATCCAAGGTTTCACGATACTTTACGGGATAAGTCAAAACAGGGATTAAACAAGTCAAAGTGGGAGGACAGGAAAATAATGAAATCAGATGTTTACGATGTCCACGTTCTAAGAAATTAAGCAAGTCAAGCAGGGTGGGACAGGATAATAACAAAAATGTAAGGACGCCGGCGCACAATCCAAAATTGACATTGATTGCAACAAGGGCAAGTCGAAACTTCTAGTGACAGCGAATATCCCAGCGCTGCCACCAGAAATTGTAAGGCAGTGGGCAACCAGTAGTAGTGGAAACCGAGTCCGTATATTGCAAATCCGACAAACAGTCAGTCCGAGCAGACAAACTAAGGCCCACAAATCCCTTTTCACTCCAATGACCGACCTCTTTCCACTGAGTCTTACTCCAGACTCCTTGTTTACCCCTTTTAGGTCCACCCTCCTAATCTCCCTTAATTAAATCCTCGCTGGCCGTCTGGCCTGTAATAGTGTTTACGAATCGTGTGACTTGGGTGCTTGGCTGTCTGGCCGCTAATTACGCTTATGTCCTCCTAGTTGTAATTTTCAGAAAATAGGGAAATAATTAACGCTGGCAGATGGGCCGGCGTATTCTGGGTTGTCCTACATCTGGATTGTTCTACGCTTGCTGATTGGCTCTTTGTAAATGCACGTGTTAATTGTACCCGCTTCCTAGGTAGTGTTAGCTACAGTATAACGTTTCTCGTATACAATAGCTGAGTAATTCCTTAAATTTTAAATGTAAATGTATTATACGTTAAAGAGAATATATGTGGTAGCAAAACTGCGCATGTTGGCAAATGTGCACATTTGCCAGTCATTTTGGACAAACTGCACTTTCTCCAACCGAAGACTGGACAAACTGTTCCAGAATGCGCGCATGTCAAGTTTCACCAATTTTCACTGGCAAAACTGCACTTGTGAGCGTCTCAGTCAGTTTTGCCAATTTAACGTTGGCAAAACTGAGGAACGTCTAAAACAACGCTGATTGATGAAACCTTCCCTCTTTATATTGCACAAAAATTTGAAATTGAAAGTGAAAATTCAAAATAAATTGAAGAAAGCCTAAGTGATGAAGTTGGGTTTATAGCGAATAAACTTTTCACAAATAAATAATTTCACAGTTGAAGATTCAAATAGTTAACTTTCAATGTCTTTTCAATTCAATTTTTATGAACATATAACAAAGAAACTGACAAATTAAAATT
Source organism: Trissonchulus latispiculum (assembly GCA_030248195.1). Lineage (NCBI taxonomy): Eukaryota > Metazoa > Nematoda > Enoplea > Enoplida > Ironidae > Trissonchulus > Trissonchulus latispiculum. The sequence continues at coordinate 64,483 of JASAND010007211.1, read as the reverse complement.
AAATGGTTAAATTAAGTGGCTAAATTTATCAAACGATTAAAGATTTTCACCACGACCCCTATTTTTGTGCATCATTAAAAGGGAAGGTTTCATCAATCAGCGTTGTTTTAACTTTCCTCAGTTTTGCCAACGGTAAGTTGGCAAAACTCACTGAGACGCTCACAAGTGCAGTTTTGCCAATGAAAATTGGCAAAACTGCACATGCGCGCTTGCTAGAACAGTTTGTCCAGCCTTCAGCTGGAGAAAGTGCAGTTTGTCCAAAATGACTGGCAAATGTGCACATTTGCCAACAAGTGCAGTTTTGCTACGACATATACACAATGACTTGTTAATCACTTCGCGGCATTGTGAAACATATTGACTTAAAATTTTAGAATCTACTTGAAAATGATATTATTTGGATAAAATCTCATTTAGGTGCAGTGATAAGCAAAGTTTAGCGATTGTTTTCAAAAGCTTTATGACCACCTAAAAGCTTCTACGATTTAACTTAATACGGTATAGTTTTTGGAATTGGCAGAAATGAAAGAATTTGTTCAAAAGTTTTCTTTGCTTTAGCAATTTCTACAAAATTAAAGTTCTAACGAATTTCAAATTTATAGTAGCACAACATTTTATTTGAATCCTTATAAAAATGAAAATGCCAACAACAAAGTATTTTCCACATAAAGACATATAAATTTCCTTTATATTCATTTTTAAAACAACTATCTGAATAAACTGAGCGAAATTAACCCTTGTGACCCTTCACAGTGACATGTACGTGTCTTAATGCGTATTCTTATTTGCTACTACACCAACCAATCAAATTGTGTAGGACAATCCAGATGTAGGATAACCCAGAACAAACCTAGTATTAGATGCCCAGGATTTAACAAAGAGGGGGTGAGCAATGGATCAGGACTATATATGACAACGTCGTCTGACAATGTTTCTCCTCGAGTTTAACAGTGTGGTCCACACACGGATGAGTAAAATAATGCAATAGCGGAACAGTATACAAACAACGCACAAGCACATGTAGTAAACAGCACAACAACGGACAGAAGAACAAAATGACTGACAGTAATTAATAGGATACTTCAAAGATTGGTATATAATAATAGTAACAGTGCACTGATTACAAGACGATAAGATTAACTTTTAACATGTTGCAGATAGGAACAACGAGGAAATGGTAACTGTATTACCGACAGTAATAGACAAGAAACAAATATAAAATAGTACGGAATTATGGCCGGTAAACAGATAATTAAGCACTACAGTATACTGAATAGACGTACAGTTATTAATAGTATTGCAAGTAAGAAATAAGTGGAATTAAGATATAAGAATAGGAAAATAGTCGATCAGCGTGTCGAGACATAAAACAGTGCTTAAATCGCGACCAGATCGTCGATGTGTGTCTATAAACGTTACTGAGGGTTTTCGATGGAAATGCGCAGAATGTCACTCAACCGAGAAGCGCCGGAAAAATTTAAATGCAGATCAGGGCTGCCATTACGGAAACGGAATAAAGAGGTATCACGAAAATACTGATTATCGGATTATCCGATACTAATCGGAGAATTTGTACATTGCGTCAATTTCCAACCTGTTTCTTGGCATTGGCAACGTAGTGCAAACTTATCTTAACTTTAGTTAGAGTCTGTTGTATAGAGCTGACAGGAATATTCAGATCCTTAGAGAAATCATTATGACGAGGCAGAATTTCGCAAACAAATATAGAAATTGACGGATCTTCAGCAGAGAGAAACGACACATCGCGCTGAAAGTGGCGCAGCACGTGTTTGGTGCTGTTGGGGCTAGTGCTCCGTCAGGAGCATACAGTGCTAGAAGATCTCCTTTAGGAGCGTGCCGTCGTGGCAAATTATTTGTGCCACCTAAGATGACGATAGATGAGAAAAGCTTATAGGCGCAAGCGCGTGCGATTTTCACGATATGTTGGATGCGCGCTCCACGCAAACACAGCACAACTGCGAATGGCGGCAGCTGCAGGTCTGCTCCTAAAGAGTCACAAACCGCCGAGGTTCCAGTATAAAGAAAATTCAGACGCAGCTGAAGACGGACATCTATTAGCAGGTTTCCGAGAAGGTTAAGACGAGGAAACGGTTGGCCAGAGCGCTAATTTGGACCGATAAAACCTGATTCTCCTAAAGGGGCCCAGCCGGTATCTAGTAAGTGTTCAGAGAGGGCTGCATTTTGAAGGAATTTGGAAAAAAGAATGCCCTGCATGACATATACTTTGACATGGTCCCACCAATCGGATCGAAAATTTTGAAATGTACCGGTCGCATCTTCCTGTTTACTGGCAAAGCCATTACGAGGACCTGTGAACGTGCGGATTTTATTTGCCTTTTCATTCTCATTCATTTTCATTTGCAAGAGAAAATGATTGTGAGACACTTCGCCACACTATTGTTCTCTTTACGTACTTGACCATAGACTTAAATATTAGGAAAGGGTTTTAACTGTAATGTTTAAAGAGGGGGCAATAGTTGCAAAAATAGATAGTACTCTTAGTGCGTTTATTATATATTTGTTATTTGTTTATTTTATTGTAACTTTTTAAAAATATTAATAATGTCCAAATATTAATACATAATAAAACTTAGAAAAATAAACTTTTCATTAATTTAAATGCAAAATTGTTTTTATCTTACTTCAAGAAGAATATGCTTTGATTTAAAAATCAGAAAATATTTGCAGAGAATACCCATAAATTCAAATTGAAACTAGCCATAAATGGTACTTTTCAGAGTAAACATTGCTTTAGAAGTTTTTAAAAACAATAGAAAACTTTATTAGTTACCACTTTATTGCAGTAGTGTACAGAAATCGTCTCACAATAGCTTAATATAGTTTATCCTGCCCCCTCCCTTTCCTTCTCGTTTCCAGTTGACTTTAAACTGTATTTACAAAGAGAGTAATTAAAGTGTGGCAAAGTGTCCCACTACCAGAGAAAATATTGAAACCATTGGTAGGCCGTCTCCGTACATTCAAAAGTAAACCCCATGAAAGAAAAGGAGCAAGAATACGTATTTGATAAAACTGAGTTTTCGGCTTTAAACAGAATTGGCCGGCTCATGGCGGGTAGGATATTTCGACCAGAATGTCGTCGTAATTAGACTGGCTACTGCAAGCTGCTTATCAACCAGAACGTCGTTGTAGAAAGTCTAAAACATAAGCAAACATTTTACACAAATGTTATATAAAATGAATCAGATTATTCAGAAATAAACCAATGTAAACAATTCTAAATTTCTTCAGATGCGTCAGTGTCGATTAGCTCATTTTCAAGATCGGAAGCTGTTTCTGAAGCATTATCATCAGACTCAAAAGGGGGTAACAAAGGTCCGTGATACGGTTTCACACGATCTTTGTGTACAATTTGAGGTACATCCAGCGGATGCTCAGGATGCTGCAATTCTAGATTGGGTTACGTACTTTCACAACTAAATACGGCCGTACCCACTTAGGACAAAATTTTGATATTTTGTTGGCTGGGGGGCGAGTCATACGTTTCAGGTATACTAAATCACCTTCTTGGTATGAAAATTCTCTATACGTTTATTGTAGTGATGTGTATAACTAAAGTCTGACCAAAAAATGTAGAAAGCGAAATTGTTTGCTTTATATCTCGTAAACGCTTCAAGATAACTGCCATAAATTATATATTTTCTGAACCGGAATGATGAGATCTTTCTTTTCGTGAAAAAAGTTTTTTGAAATTTCCCGTGCGATTTCAAAGGGTGCCGCTTTTATATGTCCAGAAGGATTGGTAAATGCTACAACCACGATTTTTTCAGGAAACTTTTCCCCTTGTCCGAATGTCCTACACACCAAATTTCAGCTTTTTTGGTTGAAAATTGCGTGAGTTATTCCATTTTTTAGATTTTCAAAATCCTTTGATCTTTGCCGCTTTTTCGACTTTGACTGGTTGTTACTCGCCACTCGCTCAACGAAAAAATTTTTTTGATTGGATTTTCAGGACCGCCTGGGTGTCCGCTTTCATCTGATATACGTGGTATTTCAAAATTTGAAAGTCGATTTTTTCGAAAAATACCACTTTTTGACCCAAAATTTCGGCAAAGCGAATCCACCAAAAGTGAATAAAAATAACATAATCATAAAGTTCATTATGAGCTGAATCCAACGATATAAAGTTTTCGTGGCTACGACTTATATTGCGCCAGCAATGAATTTTTAAACATTTCCCTTATTTCAAGCTGGTTTTGCTAAAGTCTGACACAAAAATGTGTGTACAAAATCTGTAAGGCCTCCAGTGAACTCAATATACGTCGTAACCACATAAAACCATATATTTTCGGAATCCTTGCAGCAAAACGAACATTTTTATGAAATTTAAAATTTTTTAAAATTTCAAAAATTTTAAAATATCGGTTTATCGGGGAATTTTTTCGGACCATTCAAGCTATTCAGCTCATTCGTTCCGAAAAATTTGCCCGTCCGAAGACGCATCGATTGACACAAGAACGAAAAAAATCGGTTGAGAAATAAGCATTTTATTCCAAAATTTCGTTTTTCCATTTCCTTTGATGTTTACCGCTTTTTGCAACTTTGACTGGTTATTGCTCGCGACTCGCTCAACGGAAATTTTTTTCGATTAGATTTTCAGGACCCCCTAGGCGCCCGCTTTCACCTGATATATGTGGTTTTTCAAATTTTTAAAGTAGAGTTTTTTGAAAAATACCACTTTTTGACCAAAAATTTCGGCAAAGCAGATTTAACAAAAGTGAGTAAAAATAACATAATCATAAAATTCAAGCTGAGCTGAATCCAACGATGTAAAGCTTTTGTTGCTACGACTTATATTGCGCCAGCAATGAATTTTTAAACAATATCCCTTATTTCAGCTGGTTTTGCTAGTTTACACGGCTTCAGTCAAATCATGGCGGCAACATCAAAGAGAGCCAAAAACCAGCTGAAATAAGGGATATTCTTTAAAAATTCATTCCTGGCGCAATATAAGTCGTACCAACAAAAACTATATATCGTTGGATTCAGCTCAGCTTGAGTTGTATGATTATGTTATTTTTACTCACTTTTGTTAAATCTGCTTTGCCGAAATTTTTGGTCAAAAAGTGGTATTTTTCAAAAAATTCGACTTTCAAAATTTGAAAAACCACATATATCAGGTGAAGGCGGACGCCTACGCGGTCCTGAAAATCTAATCGAAAAAATTTTCCGTTGAGCGAGTCGCGAGTAATAACCAGTCAAAGTTGCAAAAAGCGGCAAACATCAAAGGAAATGGAAAAACGAAATTTTGGAATAAAATGCTTATTTCTCAACCGATTTTTTTCGTTCTTGTGTCAATCGATGCGTTCGACGGGCAAATTTTTCGGAACGAATGAGCTGAATAGCTTGAATGGTCCGAAAAAATTCCCCGATAAACCGATATTTTAAAGTTTTTGAAATTTTAAAAAATTTTAAATTTTATAAAAATGTTCGTTTCGCTGCAAGGATTCCGAAAATATATGGTTTTATGGGGTTACGACCATAGGATAACGTGGGGGGGGAATGGGGGGGGTGCAGACCCCCCCCAGACCGACAAAAAACGGGTAGACCCCCTCAGCGAAAAGGAAAAAAGGGCAGACCCTCTCGTCCGGAAAGCAAAAAAGGGTAGACCCCTCAGCGATTTTCACTGAAAATTTTTTAGCAAATTTTAGGGATTTTTTCAAAAAAATTCTAAAAAATTGCTAAAAATTGTCATTTTTTACTAATTTTTGGTCAAAAACGTTAAAAATTCGCAATTTTTGCTAATTGCGGGGCAGACCCCTTTAAAAGTTTGGATTTTTTCAGGGGTAGACCCCTCGCTGAGGTCGGGGTAGACCCCCCCCAGAATCGGACCCCGTGTTAATGTATGGTTACGACGAATATTTAGCTCACTGGAGGCCTTATAGATTTTGTACACACATTTTTGTGTCAGACTTTAGTTTACGCTGGTTCAGGTAAATCTAGGCGGCAACATCAAAGGAAGCCAAAAACCAGCTTGAAATAAGGGAAATGTTTAAAAATTCATTGCTGGCGCAATATAAGTCGTAGCCACGAAAACTTTATATCGTTGGATTCAGCTCATAATGAACTTTATGATTATGTTATTTTTATTCACTTTTGGTGGATTCTTTGCTGAAATTTTGGGTCAAAAAGTGGTATTTTTCGAAAAAATCGACTTTCAAATTTTGAAATACCACGTATATCAGATGAAAGCGGACACCCAGGCGGTCCTGAAAATCCAATCAAAAAAATTTTTCGTTGAGCGAGTGGCGAGTAACAACCAGTCAAAGTCGAAAAAGCGGCAAAGATCAAAGGATTTTGAAAATCTAAAAAATGGAATAACTCACGCAATTTTCAACCAAAAAAGCTGAAATTTGGTGTGTAGGACATTCGGACAAGGGGAAAGTTTTCCTGAAAAAATCGTGGTTGTAACATTTACCAATCCTTCTGGACATATAAAAGCGGCACCCTTTGAAATCGCACGGGAAATTTCAAAAAACTTTTTTCACGAAAAGAAAGATCTCATCATTCCGGTTCAGAAAATATATAATTTATGGCAGTTATCTTGAAGCGTTTACGAGATATAAAGCAAACAATTTCGCTTTCTACATTTTTTGGTCAGACTTTAGCTTGTGCTTTTTCAATATTAGCTTTTGCAGTTTCCCACACCCATCGCAATCTATAAACTAGCGCACCAGCAAAGTCAGAGACGCGGGAAAAGGAGTCGTCGGACAGTTTCAAGCTTAAGTGTTGTGGCACCCTGGGGAATCTGCCATGCAAAAATAAATATGGCGAATAACCGGTGGAGCTCTGAACACCGGATCGTATAGCGAACAGACAGAAGGGTAAGTATTGCTCCCAGTGAGAATGGTCATCGGTATACTTCATTTGAATTATGGTTTTATTGTATCTTGTATCTTTCCGTCAGACCATTACAGTGAGGATGATACGCAGTGGTAGCTATCTTAGTGATATCAAAAATGTGGCAAACTTCAGCTACGACCTGGGAGAGGAAATTGGTGCCTCGATCGGGCAACAGAACTTTGGGGCTGCCATGACGGCAGATGATATGGTGGACAAAGTGGGAAGCAACCGTTTCCGCTTCCTGGTTTGGAATAGCAAATGCTTCCACCCAGTTGCTGAAATAATCAGTGAAAACTAGAAGTGGAGGTTCGATAGAGGCCTGCGACGTCCACATCTACCATATAAAATGGCTCTCGTACCTCTATGGGGAACAAAGGACTACGGGCTTTCGGGACAACAGGACGGTACGCGCTGCATACTTTGCATTTCTGCCACCAAGTCTTTGCATCCGTATACATGTTAGGCCAGCAAAAGTCTTGTGTGAGGCGACCATATGTTTTCTAGAGCACTGAGTGGCCTGCGAGGGAGTCGTCGTGACAGAGAACCAGGGCCTTCTTTTTAAGAAATTGAGGAACATAGATTTGCTTCCGGACGGCCGTCAAACTTAGGTGATTTTGTGACTTAGGGGACAAACATGGGTCGCTTGGTCTATACGCCATTCTGCTGACGGAACTAAATTGGGCGTACGAGTTAGTGCTGCTACGATTGGGGGACAGGACATGGCATCGGCATTGTCGTGGAGTCTACCGGGCTTGTGAACAATTTCAAAAGTGTGTTTCTGTAAGGCAATTGCTCAAGCTAGTAACTTAGGTGGAAGGTCTTTGTCTGGAGCCATTTCAGAGCAGCATGGTCCGTGACAACTTTGAATTGTAGACCGTACAAGTAATGGCGGAGCTTTTTGATGCTCCAGACTACCGCTAGACATTCTAGTTCAGTGACAGTGAGCTTCTGGTCACTCTTCTGTAACAAGCGGTTGGCATACTCAATGGGATGCTCTTTCCCATCTGTATGTTTTCGGGACAAAACTGCACCGAGACCTATTCGCGATGCATCGGTATGTAGGATGAAGGGTATAGTAAGATCTGGATGAGCTAAAATAGGGGCAGAAACTAAGGATTTTTAACTGGGCAAATGCCGTAGCGCACTCGTCGGTCCACTGGAATTTAACTGAGGATTTGGTAAGGGTGTGTAAAGGCCTCACAATCAGAGCATAATCTTTGAAGAAAACCAGCTAAACCTAGGAACTGACAAACTTAGGATACATCGGTGGGCTGACGGGCCGCTTGTACCTTTTCAATTTTCTGTGGATCGGCCTGTACGCTCTCTACGATCGATCGATCTGTACGCCTGTACGATCGGCCTCTATCGAAGATAAAATGTGACCCAGGAATGGAACAGCCGGGAGACAAAACTGACATTTACGAAGCTTAATCTTCAACTTTGCGGCAGTTAACCTAACTAGTACCTTTTCAAGGTGAACTAAGTGTTCATCGAAGGTAGCAGAAAATATGATAATGTCATCAATGTAGACAAGGTAACACTCCTATGGCAATCCTGCGAAAACTAGGTTCATCAATCTCTGAAAAGTGGCCGGTGAGTTACACAGATCCATTGGCATCACGACAAATTCATACAAACCATTATCACAAACGCAGTCTTCTCCTTATCCTCTTCGGCCATCGGTAACTGCCAAAAACCGGAGTTCAGATCCATAATTGTGAAGTACTTCGGCTTCACTTTTCCTACTTTATCGAAAATCTGCCGATATTCGGTAAAGGATACACATCCTTTATGGTTATCATATTAACCTTACGGAAATCAATGCAAACTCTTTTCTTCGTGGTACCCTTCTTTTCGACGAGAATATAGGGACTTGCCCGTGGACTGTGGGATGGTCGAATAATATCTGCATCCAGCAATTCCTGAACAATATGTTAAACATTCTGTTGCTGAACTAACGGAACTCGACATACTCGCTGTTTAGTGGTTTCGTTTCCTTGGGTATTTATCTTGTCATAATCATCTGCAGCTACAACCTGCACATACGCCAAGAGGAGACTCCTAATAGTTTGTTTCTGAGATTCGGTCAAGTGAGAGCCATCAAAGCTCAGCTTTGAAATTGTTTTTTCATGTAATTTCTTTCTTTCTGCTTCCTTCGGACTAAGTGTTAGATTTCCTTCGACCTGCTTATCGGTTTGTCCAACACTTGCTACAAGACCGGAAGATTCCCTCTTCCAAAGGGAAAGGGAAGGGAGTAGTAAACCTTTAGTAGCCCCCTCTTAACATAGCTCAAAGGTAAAGCTAAAATGTTCATTTCGGTGACCCTCTTCCATTTATATCAACCAATCACGTGTATCGATAACGAACTGTGGCAAAAACCAAAGATTCTTTATTTTTCAAATAAAAATTCGGGACTGGTCCCAGAATGTTAAAGAGCACCATATTTGGAAAGTTTCATTAACGTGCATCATAAAAATTGGAGCCTGTAAGGTTACATTTACACAAAGCGATACCAGCACGTTAAAGATCAGAACGCCAATCATAAAACTGAACCGACATTTTTATGCCAAATTTACCAAAACATTGCACTTTTTCAAAATTTGGAAACGGTGTTTGAAGGCATTGTAAGGCAAAATGATCCCACAAAATCCCACTGATCCCACATGGGATGAGTTTTCAATCCCATCCCATCCCATCCCAGATGCCAACACTGATGCAGAGTGCAGCGTGTTACTTTGGTGCAATTCTGTTGAGAATTAAAATTTTGGCAAATAGCCAAACTCGGAATTTTCACAAATTCTGAGTTTAAGAATTTGCCAAAATTTTAATTCTCAACAGAATTGCACCAAAGTAATTCGCTGCACTCTACATTATGTCCTTAACAAGTGTGCAAAATTTCAGAGCTGAGTCTCTTACACAGTGAAAAATTTTTTGGACACAAACTTTTTTAGCGTAACTTTTTCATTTCCTAACACATGTCTGAGTCAAGTGTGAAGGACTTTACGAAACGATAGAAGCAATATTATGCTATAGAAGCAATAGATATGCAAAACGCACTTGTCTTGTTTCGCGGACCTATTGGGAGTACAAAATATGTAAAAATGAGCGAAATCGGAGAAGGTCGAAAAATCACCCAAAAAAAGCGACCCCCCCCCTTAAGCACAAAATTAAAATCACATGAAGTTGGTAAAGTGTAAACGTTTTGAGCCTTAATACAATTTTGAAAAAATAGACATTTTGCCAGTAGACGTTTTGTCGTTAGACGTGTCGTCGGTAGATGTTATGAACATTAGACTTTTTAAATTTAAACGTTTTGAAAGGGAACCTTATTTTATGCCCGACTTTGCACGTGTAACAGACTGGGTACCTGTTTTGATCAATTCAGCGAAATGATCTGAATTCGCAAGACTTTTAAAAAATGTTTTAGAACTTGTAGAAAACAGAAAATAAGAAATTTGTTAAATTTATTAAATTTTGAACATTTTTTTAGAAAATTAATTAACTAATATATTGTATTTCTAAAATTTGAAAACACTGTTTGGAGGATGCGCACGGCCAAATAATCCCACAAAATCCCACCGATTCCACATGGGATGCGTTTTCAATCCCATTCCATCCATGCCTGAACGGGAGGTCCAATTCCACTAATCCTTGTGGAAGCAAATTTGGGTACCCCTTGTGAAAGTGAGGAGTACTTTGAAAGCGATTTTAAGCGATTTTTGCCATTCTTTTAACAAAAAACAGCGATTTTTTAGCCAAAATACGTTTTCCGGAAAAATTGTGATTTTAAGTGAAAAATTCTGCCGAAGCCGGAAAATTTTTGGAAATTTCAGTCGTAAAACCTATTTCTTGGGCAATTTTCTGACCCCTTGTGGCCAATTTTCTTAATTTCTTACCCCTTGTGGGAGCAATTTCGCGACCCCTTGTGGACGACTTCGCCGAGGGGGGGAAATCTGTGATCCCCTGTGATCCCATCCCATCCCATGGCATCCCATGGGATCCCGTGAGATTCCATGCCAGATGCCAATACAGGTTCGCCCCCCGAATAATTTTCTAACACCACGCAGAAGGGTGAAGGTAAGGCTGTGGGAGGTGGTAAATAAAATCTATGAGTGTTGAGAAACTGTGCTGATTCTTCTTGCTTCCTACACATCCTGTGTGGTTTGCAGTTGGCCTACCTCCTTTAACTGAAGTCCCATTTCTTTTTCGTGACGAACTAAAAAATTTCCTTAGTAGATGGAGTCCTATTTCTTGCTTGCGTGTTTCTGATTATCGGAGAAAACCAACACTAGCCTGCTAGCCTACAAAATGCTTCTACATTGCCGGATATTGTATACATTCGAAGTTTGAAAAGTGTTTCCACAGCTAAGCGAGTGAAGATTATTCCAATGTTTTTAAACTCACAGAATTTGTTTCACACTGTATGTTGAAAAAGAATTAGAATTTTTTGAAATTTAGGCATCTTCCCACGATATCATCTTGATGCGTTTCTGCACACCGTATCCATATTCGCAACTTGCAGTTGTAGCAGATTTTAGATGCATTAACCGTTGATTAATAAGAAATCAATCAGTTGAACTTTCTAATTAGTTAGCAGTAATGAACAATTCCATTCGAATCGGCGTGATTGATGTCATTTACGACAGGTGTCTCGATAATCCCAGCATCACCTGTATCGATTCACAACTGCACGCCTATCGAGAAATCCTCAAAGCTCTTCAGCTGGAACCGGACTATGTTATGTTCCCCTCAACTCAGAGTTTTGGCAATTCCACGGGCCTATTTGATGCACTGCTTTCGGGAGAAGTTCACACTACAACCCAACCGTTTATTGTAAACCCACACGATCCCAGAGTTCTACAGTACGCCTATCCGCTGAATCTTGCAAAGCCGCTGACTGCCTTTATGAAGCTTGATATACCGTCCCTGCAGAGCGTGGGAACCACAAGTCTGCTAGAAAGATCATTATTTGACGCCCCCTTAATACTACTGCCTATTGTTCTAGTCTTTGCAATAATGCTAACAGTATGGATTGCGGAAGGAGTGTTAGGCCTAAATTCTAGACTAAATGAATACAGTTATTATGCTCTGATTGTATCCCTAAGATGTCTACCAATGCTAACCACAACCTACAATCTAAAACAGTTTTCTAATGTCTATTTCTCGGGAAATACACAGAAGGCACCGTTTTCGACATTGCAAGAATTATCGAAAATTGCAGTGGAGAAACATTTTGCGGTAATTCCGGACTTGAATGCTCCCCTAGGTACTGTTGATAATAGCACATTTTATTTCTCAAATTACAAAGTTTCATTTCCAAAGGGCGTGTTGAGGCCGACCCAACATTTAGCCAGAGCCTGCCGAAAGGTGGTACTTAACCCAAATACGGTTCTTTTGGCTGAAGCCGTGGCAGTTGAAATTTTCTGTGAAGAGTATACCTGTTTACTGCACAGCATTGAACTGCAGGATGTGCCCCTGAAAATGTTTTCCTACGTATTTTCGGGGAAATATGACAATCTGGTTTCACGGTTTTCTCAGATTATCAAACAGGGAATTGTGGCTAACGAGCTGAAACGATCTCAGTTTTTGTACAGTCTGGGATCCAAAGCTTGCGATGTGGAATCACAGCTGGAAGAGACGGAAAAAACGGAATTTTTCATGCAATCCTTTAAATTCTTTATCTTATTTTCAATCGGTGGATTTATTGCAATTGCGGTTTTTGTGGGTGAACTCGGTCACCATGGACTGCTGAGAATTTATCGGCGGCTGCAGTATCGAATTATGCAAATTAGCCTGTGGAAAAACAGAAGATTTTGATATATATTCTATGTTAGAAATAAAGGTATATTGTCCATCACCCAGAGTAAACAATAGGATCTTATCGTTTAGTCTTGCCCTTACCTACACAAGGAAAGGTAATTTTATACTGAAAAATTAAAGATTTTAGATAAAAAGTGGAAATTGTGGATTATGTTAAAGCTATTCAGCAGTTGTTTTGATTTCGATGCTATGCGAATTCCTTTGTATCTTTACTCCTTAGTGGGTGAATTCAATATGCAAATACAAAAGTGCGTTTTTATCGATTGCCTGTTCCGGAAAGCTGGCAAGTTGGCAAGTTGGCTCCTAAATGGAGCAGTATCTCGCTGCGGAGCAATGTATGCTAAATGAAAAAGCTTTTAGCTTTTGATCAAAAAAGTAGGACCACTTCATTTGCTGTCAAGGCTTTACCTTCAGCGGTTTTAGCAGACGGTCACACTGGGCCTGCTTGGCTGCTGTGCCTGCCGGGCTCACTAGTTCTGCCGGGCTGGCTCTTGCCTTTTGAAATATATACTATTTTTTTTAAGGTCTGTCGATACGCGTAGTGGTCTTTGAACGAGTTAAGTATAAATTTTCAGTTCAATGCTTAATATTTAACCTAGCATAAGTAGGTAGAGTTGTTCCTGGGTCGTGAACGTGCTTCGTTGCCGAGGCCAGGCCGGGCAAGCCGATATGATTTAGACTCGAACCGGAAAACTTTTTGCCGAAACCGGACCGGCTCTGTCTAAAAGTCTGTCCGGTTTTAGCAGCCAGACCTACCGGACCTGTCGGACTTACTGTGCCTGCCGGTCTCATATTGCAGTCTGGATCCAGCAGCAGCAGCGTCTGCTTGAAATCGCAAAACCAAGCACATATGTAGATACATACCTTTGTATTTACTATTTCAAAACTTCACTAAATTTTAATAGCAGCTCCTCTCTGATACCTAACTGTCATCAAATTATAAAAGCTAATTTGCATATCAAGCAAGATGATTCTGAAGTAATTTTCAGTTCAACCAAAGGTGGCCTTGTGAAAAAAGCATAAATCCAAAGGTAATTCAAGGAAAATGAAGTCCCCCTCTGTTCTAAATTTCAGGTAAAAAGTTATCTCTTTAAAACTTTAAAAAAATTGAAATAAGTAAAATTTGTGCCCCAAAGTGATCAAGTACAATTGGGTCCCCCCACGCACAAAAACTAAATTTGCTAATTGAAGCAGTGTTGAAGGCAGAATTGAAGCATTCAAAGCATTTAGTTCACTTTGAGCCAGAAACGATTACAGCTATCTCGCCTTTAGGTGAGATAAAAACTGCTTCAAAACTTTTAATGACTTTTTAAAATTCAGGACAGAAGGAGTCTAATGAATCAATAAACAATAAAACGTCCGGGTTGATACAGTACCATTTATTGTTCGTCCAACATCGCCAAACCTTTGGTCAGGATTTTATGCTTTTTCCTTAAACCGCTTATTGTCTTTAAATAGATGAGGCCCCAGCCATGAGACCTCATCAGATGGCTTAAGGCTGCCATTAGGTGTCATATGTGTAAAATATAAAATGTCTAAAAGAAAGCCACTAAATGAAAAACACATTTAAATGATTTACGTAAAAAATTTAAATAACGTCAAAAGGTTTCATAATGTGATGGTTTAATAATCAAGTAAAAAAGAGAAGACAATCAAATAAAACAAAACTGTTTAACAATCAAGTGAAAACAGTTAAAAATGTTTAGCAGTCAAGTGCAAAGAGAAATCAAGTGAAAGAGAAAAGAAAATTAAATAAAAAGATGTCAACGAAGTGAAAAAGTTAATCAAATACCGTAAACATGTGATAGGAGTCAACAAAGAAAGAAAAACCGAAATGCTTGAACGAAACATTGGTGTTTTCCAGCCAAGTGAACAAAAAAAAATGCAAAAGACGAGATAACGATTTAGCTGGAACCTAAGCAGGCTCAATTGCACTTTATCCCCCCCAGAATTAAAACCGGCCTAAAAGGAATAATTCAGTGTCAGATTATGTTTTATTGGTTTTTCCAGTTCGTCCCATTCCAGTTGGTACACGCCGGTTAGCAGTGGTGTCAGTATTGCGTTCACTTTGACTGGGGAGTCCATTGTTAAGCTGATTAAACTAAAGTATAGTTGATCCCGTCTGTGAATCACGCCTAGCACCTAGAAATATATTCGTTTCTTGCAATGAACGTTTAGCAAAAAATCATACTTTGTCCAACTTTAGAGAAATTTAGCCTGAAATTAAAGTTAAATTAAAATTCAATAAAACTAAAATTTGAAACTGTTTTCAGTTGCTGCTTCGCATGCTAAAACTTACTTATGACTTAAAATTAAATATTCTGCTTAAACTAATTATCAAAAACTCGTTCAAACTAAGTAACAAAAACTAACAAGTTTTAAATTGAAAATTTAATTTATTCAGCGTAAAGCCGTCCACCACCCAGAAAAAACTGATTGACAGGAAAAGAAGTTGACTAAGTGGGGATGGAATGAAAATGAGTTGACAAACTGGGGATTCCTTATAAAAGAATTGACTAAGTGTGGATAAACTGAAAATGGCTGACTAACTGGGGACAACCTTAATTTTAGGAATTAGCGTTGACGAAATGGGGAGTTGACAAACTGGGGAATTGACAATTTGGGGACAAACCATAGCATCTTATGTAACTTTGATGTTTGTATTGGTTTGATGTATTCTATAAAAACGAATTAGTCTGATACTAATAACGTCATGAAATAACCTTTCTCTTTATGAACAAATCAGTTTTCTCATCAAGAACTTATAATCTCATAACTCATATAAAAATATTTGGACATACCCGACTTTCTTTTTCCTTTTTCCGGAGATGGATGACTTATTTTAGTGGGGCATATTATAATACAGCATTGAAACACATAAAAATGCAAATACATGATTGTCGCCAATAATACAGTTATTCGGCAATACATGGATATCGTAACACAGACTATATGAGTAGTGCAGGCGACCTCTACCAAACACAATTCTCACACCCGCGGATCATCAGTGGAGGAGTGTGGAATTCAGTTTTTTTAAATAATTTTACAAAATCCGCCAAAAATATGCTATGTCGCCTCAATTAGAAAATTAATTGACAAATAAACATGATACAAGAATTGTGTGACAGAAATGTCGTCTATTTAGAAATATGTATCCAAGAATTTAATGGTGAAATATCTAAAAGATTATTGAAATTTTTGTGTTTATATGACTTCAAAAGGTAGCGTTTCAAACTACGAACTTTATATTTCTTATGTATAAACTTTCGATACAATTCTGTTGAAATTTTAAAACTCATCAGTATTAGTACACAAATTTGAGATTCTAATAATTCCATTAGCAAAAACATTGTAACAACAGAATTTGGAAATATTACTGTCATTTCTGTTAAACTAAACGAGAAAAATCTTCTTTTATCAAAAACCGACGTTATAAATTTTCCATTCGCTATTTTAATTTTTATGGCTAGAACGTCTGCCAGTAAAAAATGTTCATTTATTTAAGTAGTTCAAGCGTTTTATAATCGTTTCGATTAGTCAGAAGTTTAATAAATGTGAATTCGTAGTAAAACGATACCAGATTTGCCAAGAAAGGTCCACAACTAGTACCCACTTTGTCTAAAAACTTTACCACCTACAGAAAAATATGCATTATTTACCAACCATTTACACGTTTCACAAAAGTTTTAGAGTCTACTAATCTCTTAGATGTGTTATCGCTGAAATAATACAGCCACGCCGTTATTTTAGGGGAAAAATTTTCTTTAAATTTTCTTTCCATTTTCTTTTTCTTTTTCTTGCGAAAGAAGAAATTTGGACTCTATTTTCTTTTTCTTTAAAGAAGAAAGAGTCATTAGGCTGACTCAGGTTTCAGCCTTCAGTCAATTTTGCGTAAGCAAACCAGCCTAGTGACCCCTTGCGAAAGGACTCCTGCTCGCTTTAATGTATGTGGTCTATGCTATGAATGCATATGTTACAAGGGTAACAGCTGTCAATCTCTCTTTGAGAGTTACTTTGAGTAAAGCAGAAAGAGACTATGAAACTAAAGTACTAAACTAGAAGGAAGCCGCTTTTCTTTGCTATTTTCTTTAAATTAAAGAAAATTGAAGCCAAATTTCTTTTTCTTTTTCTTTATTTAAAGAATTCTACTCGTTTTCTTTCTTTTTCTTTCCCCTAAAATTCCGACGTGGCTGTAGGATTTAAAAATAAAACTTAATTTTCTTTGGTTGTGTCCAAAAGCAATTTTAACTATTGCATTCAATGCTTCGATAATTTTTATCGTGATGCAAATTTGTATATAACTGAGAAAAGTCGAAAGTAGGCTGATTTTGCATTGTTTTGCATTAGAAATTTGTCGCAAACATTATAGGTTAATTATAAAACGCAAACATTATAAACAGTTAATTATAGGTTTGCTGCTATCGATTATCCAAAAAGGATTACAACCTCCATTGCGTCTAGCAATTGTGTGGCTGTATGACTTCATTCTTTGTAAATTGTCTTTAAACAATAACCAATATCTCTAGATAAGCAATCAGTTACGGCAGCTTGATTTAATGGAAACAATTGTACAAAACTTTATAGGATTTTTATGAAATTTAGGCAGAAGTTGAATGAACTATAATTTTTTGTCCGAAAAGTCAATGTTATGACCGAAATCGTTATTTTTGCAACAACGTGTTGATTATAGTTTTCTTATTGTCACCAGAAACTTCATAAGTGTCGTTACCATTACCATTATTTCAACCAAGTTCATTAATCAAAATTTTTCTGCTCACGGTTTTACAAATGAAAGTATAATTTTGTGTCGCCTTTCACCGATATAATTACGAAATGTCTTTTTAACCTTTCCGGTTCTTGAAAGTTGAAAGGCTTTTTACTACAAAACACAAGTTAACATCATTTTCTTATTCCTGTACTACTTCTCCGACCACTGATTGTATCTAAGGATAGAATAAGAATATCTTTAGAATTAGATGATAGAATCTTTATCCTTGTACTTATTTTTCCGCAGATATTTGGAAATGGCAGATTCTACATCATTAACTAATTCCGTGAAATTACCTTTAGACGGTAAGCGATATTTTGTTCCCTTCTCAAAAAGATTTATTTAATAATATCTGAGATTATATTTAAATCTCCCGTAACCACATGTCCGTGGAAATTGTCTTTGCACTTTGGATTAGCACAGCCACAATTACCTGAAAAGTCATCATCCAAATTAATTGTACTTACATATTGTTTGTAGTTGAACACTTGACTAGAAAAAAGTTAGTGGTTAGTATTAATAACTTTAGGAAAACAATTGTTTAGATCTACGCTTAGAGGCCAAAAACTTTGAACTCTTTTGTTTGCAAAAATTTTACCAAAATCCACTGTGTCGAATAATTTACTGGAATATTATATAAAAAGTTTCGATTTTACTTTTTTACCAAATTCTGAACGTTTACCACTTTATCTAATTTGTATCGAAGTAGATCTTTAACAATTTAATCAGCATGTACAGTGTTTCTATTTAGTACATGCAAATACAAAACTTTAGCATCTTCATTATTTAAACTGAAGATTTTATTTGGAATACGCGATCTACTTTCTGCAGGACACGAAATAAAACTTTTATGTAACTCTTCTATAACTTTACCAGAATGTAAAGTTGCATTAGCGTTTGTCTTTCTAAGAACACGAATTTTACCGCGTTTATTGCCCACTTTAAACCGTTTATTAAGGTTACTGAATACCGCTTGCTCAAATTTTTCTCCCCATGAGAACTTCATTAAGGCCGTACGGATATTTAGTTTAAGTTCTTGGATCCAGAAAGCTTCCCCTTTTAATCTCTTTTCCTTGTCTAATTTAGCGTCCCTCGTTGCGTAAAGTTGTTCAAAAATTTGAACCATGAAAGATTTACATTTAGGTGAACGAAAGTGTTGGAGAATAAATTTACATCCTCGGTTATTAGATTCAACTGACCTACGATGCTATTCTATTCTAATCCGTAATTTCTGTGAGGTTTCTCCCTCATAACCGATCACGTGTTGCATTTTAATAAATAAATTAAATTATCCGAACCACAATTTAACTCCTTGTTATCAGCAGATACTAATCGGTATCTGTTACTTTTATAGATACCATGAATTTTCGACTCTTCTGATAGCAAGTCACAAAATTTACAATTTGCTGCCCTTCATTTTGAAACTATATTTTATTGTATACGACCGGTTGGTTAAGGGATTTCCAAAGCCTAAAATCAACCAGCGGGCCTTATTTTCTGCTCCTCCGCTACAGAGACCCTGGAGCCATTATGGTTATGGTTGCCAGACATGATAAGAGTGAAAGGTGCGTATGTACCCCATACACTAGGTCCAGGTAGCCAAAAATGTTCCATGGATGGTCGAAAGAGTTTTAGCTTTCGGATACTCATTATACAAAATAACTAAAGTTTTGCTTCGTATAAAGAAATGCACATACAATTTACAAAGTATACACTTTAGGCTAAAGCAACGAATTTTACAAATACGTTTACATGAAAATATCCTCAAAACGACACGAGGTCCTCTAGTCGCTTAGGACGACGAAAGTCGTCAAGGTTTTAAGTGTGGTTCGTTTAGGACGACAGAAGTCGTCAAGTCGTAAGGACGACAGATGTCTGCAAGGTCGTAAGCGTGGTTTGTTAACTCGAAAGTGTGGTTATATTCTCAACAGCACTCATAACATTTTTAACCCCTTTAATTAGCAGATTTTAGCGTCTTAAAAATGAAACCTCTGGATGCTTTCTAAGTTGGCTAAAGCGTTTCCATTTTGCAAAATGTAATAGTTATTGCAACAGATTTTATACAACAAGGGATAACTTGCTCTTGAGTTTTGATCCATGAAAGAAGTGAGTGGCTTGTAGTATTCGGTGTTGACTGGCACGAATAGCGCTAGTACCTGATGTTGCGTTTGGACTGTATCTGATTATTAAGTGAAAGTCTTGTTGCGCTTCCAAGCATCTCCTTACACCAAACAATTTGTGTACGATTTTAAAGATCTTTAAAGATTACGTTATTACATGATTTACTCTGTAATAGATTTACACTAGAATAATTATAAAAAAGTTTTAAAACAGTTGCTCTTGGAATGTTGCTGTGATTTTACACATTTGGTGTAAAAGGTCCTGTCCGCAGTTGAGTAGAAGGTGATTAGAATCCCTACGTCTTGGAGTTGATGCACTTCTTAACAAATGTAAGCGTAAGAAAACACAGACGCAGTAATTTTATTTTGTCTTGTCTTGAATAGACTAACTTTCTTTAATAGTGAAAAATAATAACAAGCAGGGAAATGTGAACTGTGTGTTCTGAACGTAAGAACTAAACAACAAAACCACAGTCCAGCCTTTTAAAAGGTTTTAAACGGGAATAATTCCAAGTGAAATTAATGACCTCATTAGGAAAAAAGTTCAAGTCTGCAAGTTAAGGCTTGCAATCCTCTTTTAGAAATGCCGAACGATTACTTTTTGTGTAACAATATTAAACGTGTGCAGGGACCAAAGTATACATTTTTAGTCTACAAGACAAAATAAACACTGGGACTTCCCTACATTTCCCCTTCCTTGAACAGAGCACATCCGGGTGATCATAGAAATGAGAAAAACAAACAAAAGATATGGGGAAAAGAAAGCAGGGAAGTTCATGTAAAATAATGAAAAATAATATTGCATATCAGGGAAATTAAGAAGAAACAGGACAAATACAGAATGGAAAAAACAAAGGCAATTGTCAACCAGCCAAGTGCAAGGGTCCACCACCACATTTATAAACCAACACCAATTAAGCCAGCTGATCCAGGAGGTAGGATGGAAGGCGCTTAAGTCCTAAGGAGATAGTTGGGATGAGATTGTCCACATTGGAGGAATAGAGTTTTATGGCAGGGAAATGCGTTACTGCGGGACATTCTGTAACAGAATGCGCATGAGACGCAGAGCACCCGAAGCCCCGAAACCGTGAGAACCGCGCCATTACCGGAACTCAAGGTCAGATTCATTTCATTTATCTGAAGTTCGATGATTTGGGCAGCAGGAAAACTGCTGTGGCTCTTCCCGAGAACTTGATGTGCCTCAGGGAGTCGGGAAGACAGTGAATCCAGTCGTGGCAACAGCTCAGTGGTAAATAGAAGGTCAACCAAACGTTGCTGGTAGGCATGCAGGACAGCTTCATATCGCTGCTGTAGATCCATGGCATCGGTAGCAGAGGCCAGCGCCAACAACGCAGACAACTTGTGAAAGCCGTTTAAAAAAACTTTAACGATTGCATTTACAACATGATATACTCTGTATTCTTCGGAATCAGTATTATTTAAAAAACTTTAGAACAACTGCTCTGTAAATTTGCGTTACTATTGTAAACTTGCAGTGACCTTTACACATTTGGCGGATTGAGATCCTGTCCGCCGCTCAGTGGAATGCGATTAGAATCCCTCTGTGTTGGAGTTGATACATTTCTTAACAAATCTTGGCGCAAGACAACAGACGCAGTAACGTTTGTAGTCTATCTTGAATAGACTAACTTTCTGTAATAGTGAAAAAATGGTAACCAGGGAACTGTGAACTGTGTGATCTGAAAGTTAGAACTAAACAACAAAACCACTGCTTTGCCATTTGAAAGGTTTTAAAACTGGAATAATTCGAAAGGAAATTAATGATCTCATTTAGGAAAAAGTTCAAATCTGCCAGTTAAGCCTTGCAGCCCTCCTTGACAAACGCCGAACGATTAATTTTTGTATAACAATATTAAACGTATGCCAAAATTTCGAAAACTTACGTAAAGAGCAAGGTTTACATTTTTATATTAAATACATCAATTTGGAAATTTGATTAAACGTTGTGCAAATGCTTAAGAAAAATCTTTAAACATTGAGATAGAATATTTATATTTTACTTTTAGCTGATTAAATCATTTCTATGGCATATTTTGTTTTTTTTACATTATACATATATATATACATTACATCATGTATACATTATTCATATATATTACAAAATATTAATTAAAACTACATTGCTTTATTAAGGATAATATTTATACAGATTTTCATTTTAAGCATATACATTTGTATGGGACTAATTAAAACGGGGATACATTCATCATGTTCAGTTTCTTCATTATATCCATCACAAATCGAATAATAGCTCCCCGCCTTGTGATCTCATACTTCCGTTTTCCCTTCCTTCTACAACAACGACTAGTATCACGATTTCCTGCACATGTTCCTTCCTACATTCCTTTAGAAACTTCTCCAACTGCTTCAGGAGTTACCACATGCCCACAATGCAGATCCGTTAAGTTTCCTGACCAATCTTCACCAAAAACTGACTTCCGCAATTATATTTCTCTAAAATTATTAGTTATGCATCACTGAATAGAGACAACATATGTTATAACAAGCTAATATCCTGGAAAAACTAATTTGCATATAATGTCAACTTTACTATTTATTACCTTTTTCAATATTTAAACTCCTGGTCGTTGTTTGTTCCTTAGATATTCTGTAACTATTGACAGTGAGTTTCTAGATTGTTCATAGTCCAATCGGCATTATCAATAGGAGCATCCTTCCATTTCACGAACAAGTACTGTTGTTCTCCTTCGTTTTCTATAAATCAGATAAATGCACTTTACAACAGGGTCTATAATATTTATAATAATCATGTATTAATTAGATTATAACTCGATTTGTTTAATCTACACCTTTAAAACTAAAATAATTCAATAAGCTTGATACAACTTACTTCATCTATGATGGCTTCAATTTCACAAACATCCTGATCAGGGTTTCCCATGGTACTTCGTTTTTCTCAATGGCAAAAAGCCGGAGGTGATCTCCTGTCGCTAGTTAAAACAAGTAGTTTCTGTCCGCTGCATTTTATCCAGATACACATGGTTAGTGCTTTATATTGTTTAAATAATAATCCTTCATAATCTTTAAAGCTGTCCTTAAGTGTCTCTAAAGCGAATTCGAACAATACTCACCTTTTTTTGACTGTACTTAAGCGGCATTTTGATCATACTTTTAACATGTGCAACGCTAGCTGGTAACGGGACAACAATAAAAATACTATACTATTGCAATTGAAAATGTTGCTGTTTCTTTTTTGATTAAACCAATGAAATTTGAATTAGTTGTTGCATGACCGAGTCTCTGTCCTTTTGTCCTTTAAAGTATAAACGTCTGGTCTCTATCTACTTAAAGACAAACGGATAGAGACTTAGAGACATAGGTTAGCCCACCGCCACCGGGGACAAGGGGTAAGGAAACAATGGCCAAGGGGTAACCAAAAATGGCAGGAAACAATTGGTTTTTACACAAGTCTTTAAAAAATGTTTCGTGATAATAGGCCAAATTTTGAATTTTTTAAAAATAGAAGAATTTGTTGTAAGTTAGGAAAAAACAAAAATTTTAATAAAACTAACGTTAATATTCCGAAAAATGTCGTTAATTTATTTATATGGTAAAATATTTTTCAAAAATTTCAGTTCAAGTTACAAGCACCCTCAAAACTTTCTTGGGACAAAACCTCATGTACACAGAGACAGACACCTGAAGATAGAGAGGCTGAGACAAGTATGAACCGGGCTTAAGATGGCTTCAACTTCACAAATATAGTGTTCAGGGTTTCTCATGGCGCTACTGTTTGTTCTCCGATGGGGACTGATAGTATTAAATTCAATTGTGATAATATTTATTTTTAATTTCTTTGACATAATTTCATGCCTCCCTTCCGTTATGCTTTCTATAGTATTTTAGCTTGATTGCTTTATTCCGTTTCAGTTGTCGTTTCCATGAAATCGTAATAAGCACTAACAATGTGTATCTGGATAAAATGCAGCGGACAGAAACTTTTTAACTAAGCGACAGGAGACAATAGCTTTAAATCGCGAGGAAACTGCAGAGTCATGTAATGAAATGTAGAGTAGTGTTTCATCCAAATTTTTGAAGGGCGGATAAATAAAGTATGAAAGGGTTGCGGATGCCAGAATTTTGTTAAAATTCACTGCAACTATTTATAGTGAGTTTTCTAGATTGCTCATGGTCCAATCAGCATTGTCAACAGGAATATCCCTACATTACTGTACTCCATTACAAGTACTGTTGTTCTTCGGCTTTCTATAAATTAAAAAGATACACTTTCCTACTTGGTCTATGATATTTGATTATGTCTAATTAGGTTACAACTAGGTTTATGTAATCTACACGTTTAAGTCTAAAATCATTCGATTAAGTTTAACATAGCTTACATCACCTAACATGGTTTCAACTTCACAAATCTCCTGATCCGGGTTTTCCATGGCACTTCGTTTTGCTCAATGGCAAAAGGCCTGAGGTGCTCTAATCTGCCACAGAGCTCAATGGCGAAAGCATTGGGCATCGCACATTCGCAATAGTAGTTTTGGAAGAGCGGCGGGTAGCAGGCTTAACGCTGAGCTTTCATTTATGACCACCTCTTACACAAAGAAAATGGACTGAAATGTGCATAGACTGAAATGCGCAGATTAGACAGTCATAGTCCTATGCAATTAATAGAATAATGTGTACAGTATTAAGCGTTGTCGGTGAAGGGGGAACATTGGAGTTTTGATACATTGTTTATAAGCTTAGGACAGTGAAAACTGTCGTTTCTTAGTTTATTAAGATTAAATCTGCTTAATGTTTTAGTTGTTCGAAATTAATAAACAACTTAGATTAGTGCCCCCTCCCTCTAAGCCTCTTTAGAAGTGGACATGAAATAATTCAGCTCTGTTTTTAATTTGGATGTTAAGTTGGATTAAGTTGGATTTCCAGTTAGAAACTCTGCTCAATTGAATGACCCAGCCTCTACTTATTAGAAATTAAATGCAATTCCAGTTCAAACCACGCACGTTCTAATATGAAATGAGACGATGTCTAATAATTAATTGTCTTTTGTTTGAAAAGGAAGGCATATGTACCAAATGGAAAAAGGGAGGGGCCAAGCTCAAGTTTCCAAATAAAACTAGCACGGACCTGATTTTATATTTGGTAAACGTTAGCTCTTTGGTTCAAGTACAGAATCTAAAACGTTATCACTCTTATTCTTCTTCTGTGGCGGCCGGCGGATGAATCCATATGGGGAGTCTCCACCTCCAAGCCCAGCACATGTCTTAGCAATGGGGTCAGAAGGGGAACCCCGGAATAGGGCCAAGTTAGGGACAGCCGGAATGAATGGCATATTGGACCCACAAGCTCGGTAGCATAATTTAAGGACCGGAGGCTTCCAACTCCAACATGACTGAAGATAAAAACTGAAGGGAAGGATCAGCCATGCCCCGCAAAATTGGATACCATTTAGCGCCGTTGACCTGACGGATGCCAGGGGACACCTGTGGGATCTCAATTTGATGGGGTCCATACCCATCGGATTTCCCACGGAGGCGGTACCATTGCCCCCCTTATCACTCTTTAGCACTGCAAACTAATATTAGTCACTAAAACTCAGTCAAACTAAAGCTGCAGTTTCCAAAAGGCGAAAATATAAAGGAAAAATAAGGACGCCAACACTTACAATATTTTGTGCACACAATATTTTCTGCTGCCTGCCATTTCTAGGAAAACTGAGACAAACTGTTGTGGTACTTAATTTCCATACGTTGCAGATAAGTGCTGCAATCCCATTTAAAAGTTTAAAAAATGCATCCAACTGTCAGGAAGACCCAGAGTAGCCAAGGAATCCACAGATGTCCACATTTAATTATTCCAAAACCGTGCCCATTTATTCAGAATTCAATTCAACGGACAGCAGAGTACCTGAATCAAACGGGTTAAAATCCTATCTGAACGGGAAGTCCAATTTCACTGACCCTTGTGGAAGCAAATTTGGGTACCCCTTGTGAGAGCGATTTTTAAGCGTTTTTTGTCCTTTTTTAATGAAAAACAGCTATTTTTTTAGCTAAAACAACGTTTTTCGGACGATTTGTTAGCAAAAATAGGGATTTATAATGAAAAATTCCGGCGAAGCCGGAAAATGTTTGGAAAATTTAGGCGTAAACTTATGTTTTGGGCAATTTCTTACCCCTTGTGGCCAATTTTCTTACCCCTTGTGGGAGCAATTTCGGGACCCGTTGTGAGCGACTTCGCCGAGGGGGGAATTCCCCCCCCCCTTGTCCACCTGTGGTTAAAACCCCAAATGGGTTTTAACCCAACAAATAATTATTTGGAAAAGTAACAAACAGAACAAGTCACAAATAACGTTGATTCCTCATGCTTCCTCATAGCCTCATTTTTAATGTACTCAAAAAAGATTGCTAACAATAAGGATCTGTTCGATAGCTCTAAGTAATTTAAATCAGCTATAGACAATCTAAAGTAGGCGGCAGCTCTCCAGCCGCAGACTCGAGTTTGTAGCATAAAGTAACCTGTATCTCTACCAAAATATGGAGAATATTATTTAAGTTGACATAGGTCTTAAAATAGTACTCACCGAAGCAGGGTTCAGCAGCAAGCATAACCTTGGGCTAGAAATTGCATTGAATTTAGAGAATGCACAAACTAGTGTTCTGTTGGCCGTTGAACAGTATTCTCTATTCACAGGAACAACCCTTTTGACAAATCTAAATAGTGTGCCCTTTTCACAAATCTAAATACTGTGCCCATTTACTACATTTAATCGTATGGACTTGCGCTTCGCAAATCTGGGAGCCTTGAAAACGTGAAATAGTGTGTCAACATTAAATTTCATGCATTTACAGTAGTATTTGCCAAAGGCAGCGTGCCACAATTTCTAAATGATTGCTCAAAAGTGCAGAATTCGAAGTTCAGACAGTCAGAATGCTAATTCGATGCTCAACAAAAATAGACAGGTTGTTAAGAACAAGTTGACACGCGCGAAGATGCTGCCGGTCCTTACAAAACGTTCTTCCTACGGCAACAGATTTCTCTCGGTATTTACCGATTATTTTACCAACTGGTAGAAGCGTTTGCAATCCCCAATCAGGAAGCGGAGACGGTTGCCTCTCACTTTGTCCACCGCATCATCTGCCGACACGGCAGTCCCCAAGTTCTATTGTCAGATCGAGGCATTAATTTCCTTTCCCAAGTCGTTGCAGATGTTTGTCATGACGGCACCAAAATTGCTACCACTGCTTATCCCCAATATAATGGTTTGACCAAACGATGCAATAAAACAATTATTTAAATGATGGCAAAGTATACAGACGATCATTGGGGAACAATATTTACCGTTTTGTCAGTTTGTGATCCGTTCTAGCATACAAGTTATACAGGTTATTCTGCCTATTTCCTACTGCATGGTCGACATCCACGACTCCAACAACACTAAGTCTGAAGCTCACTGATGAATCATTTTCCCGTGTTTCTGATTTTGCCGGTGCGCTAACCTATCGATTGCGATCGGTGTGGGACACTGCTAAAACTAATATTGAAAATGCACAGGCCAGTTATGCAGCACAGTATAATAAGCGAGTTAGGGAAATCTCCTATCAGGAAGGTGATCTAGTTTATCTTAGCAGCTTGACGAGACAACGAGGCAATAAAATTAGCAAATCTTGTCCCAAGCGGGTTGGACCCTACCTCGTCGTAAGGGTTCGAGAACCTAATCTTGCACAGCAGCAGCCCGAGCATCCTCTCGACGCAGTCCAAGTAGTCCACAAAGACCGCGTAAAACCTTACAATGGACCGTTATTCCCATTTATTAACAGTGTTCGTGACCCAGCGGAAGCAGCTGCTGATTCTGCAAATGAGTTTGTCGACTCAGATGCTTCTGGCGAGTTCTAACAAATTATTTTTCTCAATATATCCTATCTACTACTGTAATATATTTTCTCAAATTTTTTATATCGTATCCGTTTTATACAGGTCTCTTCCTTTTGTTTTGTAGGTACTACTAATTTGGTCGATGGATTTCCGACACTCTGGTCGACGAAAGTTCCGACATTCAGGTCGATTTCCTCATTTGAAACATTTCTTTGCAACTATGTCTGCTGACGACCGTCTACCTTCGCCCACCTATGGCCTGGAGGCTCCTGCAGGCGTATCTACATTTAAAGGCCGAGAATGTAAATTCTGCAACATGTCTGCCAGTAGATTTTATTTCCTTGGTTTTTGATGCAAAGTGTGGGAATGGTCTATCAATGGTTCAGGTGTTTCTTTGCTGAGGAGAACGGTTTAGCTGACCAAATCTTATCTTTGTCTGGCGAGCGCCATGGCTACGCCTGCAAAAGGGAGGGGCGCCCATCTAATTTTCAGTCAGTTCGTTATGATTGGTGGGACACTGTAAAGGTTCGTGTTATGGAATCTCTTCTGCTTGCAAAATTTTCTCAAAACAGAACTGCTCAAAGCACTTTCGGCTACAGGTTTTTCTACCTTGTTAGAAAGGGGAAACGATTTAAGCAGTTGGGCATGTGGCCTCAATGATCATTTTTAAAATTTATAGCTGGGCTTGTTCGCATCCTCGACCCCCTCTTCCCCGCCTAAGTCTGTTGGGCCAAGCTTTGATGGAAGTGCGTTTGCAGTACCGTCTGTAATATCTGCATTCTAAGGTGCTGTTAGTGCGTGGTTCCTTAGGCGCACATGTCCCTGTCCCTGAAAGTTTCTTTAAAGTATCTCTACCTGGAGCTAAAATCCAGCATGTCCTCAGAATTGTCAGAGCCTGTATTTGGCCGAAATTCCGTCTTGTCATTGAGCTCGCTGGCACTAACAATGTTCCCCGCAGGCACGAGTATAAACAAGGTAAAGCTCCGGTCTATGCTCGTGACGGTGCGCTTAAGCCTGCTAATGTTCGCCAAGTCGTCCGTCAATTTGAAACAGGGTTGTCTCATTCCGTTGTGAAGTTTGACTATACTGATCTTAGTAAAAACGTTGCTGTCTGACTTTATTCCCTAGGGTAAGACTAAATTACAGGTAACAACAGTGGTGTGTGACGCTGGAGCAATGTTCGGCCTGACCAACTAGAAATCGATAGAAAGATTACAACGGTTTATTGTACTTTAAAACAAGATCTTGACGACAAGGTTAGAGCAAAACATTAATTTTAAGGACGAGTATAAACTTTATCAAAACACAAAATACTGACAAAAACGCCCGGCCGGAGCCGACTATGCGACAGAAGTAATCTAACCAAAACTCACACCAATCTCCCCGATTCGGACCCAACCACTTGCTGTCAATCTTACACCCACACTGACTTCTGAGCAACCCAACATGGAGGAATACAACTATTAGCTATCGAACCTACGAATTTAGACAAGAATGATGCGAAACGATTGAGCGTTCAACAAATGAAATGTTATTTTCACTTAGGCTTAGCAGCTCATGGATAATTTATATCTTTCCTGCCGGTGCTAACTTCACATAATACCCCCTCTTTTGGCCCCGGGCGGCCTCGGACGGGTCCACTAAGTTAGACAACTTGATAAAAACGATGTTACGCACAGGTACCTTAGGTACTAGTAAAGGTAAAACGTTTGTGAAAATTACGTAAAGATAAAATAAAACAACTGCGGTGAACATACACCATACCACGGTTGAGCACACAACTTTTTACGCTGATTCTGCTGAGACTGATTATGCGTAGAGATCATTGTCGTTTGTCCAGTGCCATATGAATATTGGGACTGGGGAGAGACTGGAGCTCCCCCTCCATTCGACTCCGACTGGACATGGCCGGCCACTGAGACTGAAGGACCGGCATGAGGGGCAGCAGGGGTCGAACCCCCCGCTAGCCCTCCTGATTCCGGTGAAAGTCCAAGAGCAGCACGCCGTTCCGCAACAAGCTGATCTGTTAATCTGTCTACCATTCCCTTATAAAAATCTGAAATTTTCTCCAACCGCCTAGGATGTCCCCGAGGGAGATCTCGAATTTCCGGGTCCCGCACGACAGCAGCCGCCGCCGCGAAAATTTCCTCCTCAGATGGTAGCACAGTCTGACCCGGGGGAACTGCCGAACCCCCCGTTTCTTCCGACGGAGACGTGATAACAACACAGACCTGTTCTAAACCCGCAGCCGAAGCTGAACTTTCTCCCTGAATTTCTGGAGTGGGCGTCGGGGGGAGGGGGGGTTGGGAGGAATTTTGGGGGGTACGCCCCCCATCCTGCACCATCTGACCAGGAGAAAGAATTGGGGGGCCAAAAGCTTTATTCAACATCTGAGAATATGACGGCCGTGGAATTTGTTGAGTATTAGAGGCCGACGTTTGGGGCTGGGAAGAACCCCCCGCCTGGGTCCACTGGGGGGGTGGACCTCTGCTACTGACCGGGACTTGAGCCATACAACAGGGAATATTTTGATTTCGCCCAGAATTTTCCCCCCAAGTTTGCAAGGGAATCGTAGTGGGGATGTAGGGGATCCCCCAGTTCCGATAGGGCGCTCCCCCCCGAGTTCCAGGTGGAACCCCGTCCTGGAGGGGCGGATCAGTGTATTCCCCAAGTTCACGCGGGTCCCCCCGATCCATAACTGGGGCCTGCTCACAACACCTCTGTCGCAAAACTAAATCGTTATACTCGTCCGGATAATCTAAATTTTGCAAAAATTCAAAAAGCCGTTGAATATCTTGAAGTCGATCTTCTAAAGCACGAAAAAATTTAGGGTCAAGACCGTCACACTCCTCCAACATCTACCACATGACACGGTCGCCACATGTGAAGTTTGACTATACTGATCTTAGTAAAAACGTTGCTGTCTGACTTTATTCCCTAGGGTAAGACTAAATTACAGGTAACAACAGTGGTGTGTGACGCTGGAGCAATGTTCGGCCTGACCAACTAGAAATCGATAGAAAGATTACAACGGTTTATTGTACTTTAAAACAAGATCTTGACGACAAGATTAGAGCAAAACATTAATTTTAAGGACGAGTATAAACTTTATCAAAACACAAAATACTGACAAAAACGCCCGGCCGGAGCCGACTATGCGACAGAAGTAATCTAACCAAAACTCACACCAATCTCCCCGATTCGGACCCAACCACTTGCTGTCAATCTTACACCCACACTGACTTCTGAGCAACCCAACATGGAGGAATACAACTATTAGCTATCGAACCTACGAATTTAGACAAGAATGATGCGAAACGATTGAGCGTTCAACAAATGAAATGTTATTTTCACTTAGGCTTAGCAGCTCATGGATAATTTATATCTTTCCTGCCGGTGCTAACTTCACACCGTCACTGAGCACCCTCAGGCGAAAAATGCTGTCTGTGAGTTACTACCTCGTCACTGTGATGTCCCCATGACCGGGTCTTCTTCGTTGAGTCATATTCAAAAATGTGTGCCCGCCATTAACCACAGACTGTTGCTTCTAATTTCCGAATCGCAGTGGGCAAACGTTTCTATTATCCCTCTCCTCAACCAAGTTTCATCCACCCAATTGTTTCGACCCGATAATTTACGTTTGAATGACTCCGGAAGTGTTCAATTAGGTTAAATCCTGTCTACCTATGCTGCTGGTATTTAAAGTATCGACAAACAGATCCAGATGACTAACCAATTTTGTTTTGAACGCGTTTTTGTTACTACATCCATTTGTACCTCTGTACTATCATGGTCTGTCTATTATTAGTTTGCCATGTCTTTTGCTGTATCTCCTTACTTTTGTCGAATTATATACTTATTATCTGCAGTTATTGGCTTACGTAACTTATAAAGATAGACTTCACCAATTGGGCTTAGAGTCGCTAGAATATCGTAGACTTCTTGACGATATGAAAATGGTGTACAAGATAGTAAATAACCTCATCGAGATTGAATTTGAACAATTGTTTAGATATGCTCCAACCAGCTGTACTCGAACTCATAATCTTCGCATTATGCTTCCACCGAAAATGCGTACAAACCCACTTGAAAATTTATTTCATTGTAGAACTGTTAGAATATGGAACTCCCTCCCACAAGCGGTAGTGTCTGCGAAATCGTTAGAACAGTTTGTTAGGCTTCTTAGAAATGTTGACCTAGGCCACTTTCTGCGGGGGCAAGGGGTTAGGCGATCACTGTCTGATCCTCTCTTGTCCTACTTCACTATCTTTGTGTTAGTATACATATTTGCTTCTGTGCGATTATTTTGTTATTTGAATTTATACTAATGTTCTGTTTGTTAATAATCGCTTTCTGATTTTGAAGTAAATCTTCTATTACCTTTCATTATGCTCTCACATACTATTCCGACGTCGCGGTTTTACATTAATCCACTCCTCGTTTGTCGTTATTGTTATTCGTTTTCCACTTAGCCGTCACTTTGATGTATCTTGCTACACTTGTCCATTTATCCCAGCACTATTAGCTGTTAGTGTTTATATGTATTATTATATTCTTTCTGTATTATTATATCGTCTTCTTCTGGTTCTGCCAACTCTGCCTCTACTTTACCCTGTTTTTGCTACCGTGGGAGTCTCCTCCTCCATAGGTGTGGGGACCACACTCAAACTCCCGGGGGTTATCGCGCGTGTCAACTGGTTCTTAACAAACTGTCTATTTTTGTTGAGCATCGAATTAGTATTCTGAACTAGTTCTGTCTGAACATCGAGTTCTGCACTTTTGAGGAATCATTCAGAAATTGGGGCACGCCGTCTTTAGCAAATACTACTGTAAATGCATGAAATTTAATGTTGACACACTATTTCACGTTTTCAAGGCTCCCAGATTTGCGAAGCGCAAGTCCATACGATTAAATGTGTCCATACGATTAAATGTAGTAAATGGGCACAGTATTTAGATTTGTGAAAAGGGCACACTATTTAGATTTGTCAAAAGGGTTGTTCCTGTGAATAGAGAATACTGTTCAACGGCCAACAGAACACTAGTTTGTGCATTCTCTAAATTCAATGCAATTTCTAGCCCAAGGTTATGCTTGCTGCTGAACCCTGCTTCGGTGAGTACTATTTTAAGACCTATGTCAACTTAAATAATATTCTCCATATTTTGGTAGAGATACAGGTTACTTTATGCTACAAACTCGAGTCTGCGGCTGGAGAGCTGCCGCCAACTTTAGATTGTCTATAGCTGATTTAAATTACTTAGAGCTATCGAACAGATCCTTATTGTTAGCAATCTTTTTTGAGTACATTAAAAATGAGGCTATGAGGAAGCATGAGGAATCAACGTTATTTGTGACTTGTTTTGTTTGTTACTTTGCCTAATAATTATTTGTTGGGTAACCCATTTGATTCAGGTACTCTGCTGTCCGTTGAATTAAATTGCTGAATAAATGGGGCACGATTTTGAAATATTTAAATGTGGACATCTGTGGATTCCTTGGCCACTCTGAGTCTCCCTGACACAACGTGTTGAGTATATGAATATGCATATAGTTAGAATTCGTGTTTATAAACGCCCGTTGGATAGACTATTAATGTAATGTAATTAGTAATAATTACTACTTGTAATTATTAATGCAATTACTGTAATCACCATTGTTTCTTTAACACATGTTTACTTTTAAAACGCGGTTTTGCGGTTTTTCTTTCTTCATTGACTAGGACTATCAGTAGTATAAAGTAGTGGCTACTGATGGTGTAATATTTAGTGTGTAATATTTTCATAATATTAATAATTCAACTCTCTACCTAGGTGGTATTAACAAAAACATAATAAATATTCAACCATTGAACCATTGATTATTTCAACTTGTTTTATCCATGACAAAATATGTGTGACGTAAATTATGGCTATTAGACTTCAATCTAATATTTTCCAATTCAAATCATCCTTAATGTTATAATGAATCCAACTCATCAAAGTAAGTGTGTGAAACGCTTGGTGTATGGTATCCAACAAGGCACTAAATGCCTCCCATTCATCCCGGGTAAAGAAAACGCCAAAGGTTCTGCTGGGAAGCTCCTTCCCTTTGTGAACCCACATACCGGATATGAATGTGCGATTTTCCATGAAAAAATGATAGGGTCACCCGCTTATGCTTGTTAAGCTTGACACCGGCATGTCCTGACCACTCCTGATTGACTCTGAAACCCTATGTTATCCTGATTTAATCGAATTGATTTCTCGACATTAAGAGTGATTTGTTGTTTGGGTCCATCATCACGTCTTCTCTCCAATAACGCAACCATAATAGCCACTCTGCACAACAGTTATGTTCTGAGCAATAGTGAACGAACGCATAACCGGCATCTTTAGGCGCAAAATTGGATAAACAACACTCCTTAACCGAAACAACTAAACTAAACTTTAACTACTTCATGGTTTGAACCTATATACTGTTTTGAATTTTAAAGCCGTGAGAAAGCACTTTATTGAACTCTCAGTTATGATGAATGCAGCCAATAGAAGTTCAAGAGTGTACGTTTCAGATTCTACAAGTCATAAATTTGGAATGTCATATACCTAGAATATTTTTTAATAATTTGCGTAATCAAAACAAAGTTCCCACCATTGCGTGCGACTAATATTTGGTGGACCCTTGTGAACTCCTACTCATACAATTTAGGTTCTAGATAAAGCTCAACGTTAAACTGTGGTTGCTAAAGCAAAGTGATTTAATAAAATGAAGTTTCACACAGGTCTTGAATTTAAACTGTGGCTACAACGTATGTTACAAACCAATTCACTAGACCACAGCCATATTTTAGTGTACCTAAAGTAACGAATCGAAAGTAGTTCGGCTCCGGGCTGTCTACCTCTACTAATTGCTCATTCTCATAACCTATGCCAGTGATCACACGTCTAGAATCACAATGAAACCTAAGAGATTTCGATGTGCTTAGCGTTAAACTAACTAGAAATAACTGAAACTAAAACTATTATTTAGTATATATAGTTTAAGCAATTTCTTAAACTATAATGTGTCTACATAATTATAACTTCGGTGATCAAAGGTTTCAGTTTGCCACAGAATTAAAGTTGTTGAAAACTATCAGCTTATTTGCTACTTTTAGACGTGAATTTGTAGCTTGCACTGATATACTGTAAAATTGATTTCAAATGTTTATCTGTTTACCGTTTACTAATTAATTGTTTACCGTTTCCATGTCTATATCTGGCAAATCACATGAATAGCTGTTGATGCTGCTTTGTGATTCCATGCAATTAAAAATATCATAGTTTTCTTCTTCTAGGTTGTGTACGTTCCACCATAGTTTTCTCCAACTATTTGGAGAGAAATCAGGTTTTGGAGCGATTTCGCCGGACACCTTGGAATATCATCAAGAATATCCATTTAGTTCCTGTTATAAATAAAATAAGGTTTTTTAAATTGCTAAGTTCACGATTAAATTATCTAACCCAAAAAGTGAGATTCTGTCTAGACCTAGACATTTCAGGAAGTACACTGTTGAATCTTGAGAAGGGGTGATAGAAGAAAATCTGTTGCAATCAGTATTAATAAATAGTTGGAAGGCACTGAAAAAGATTGAGAGACGTATTTAGACTTTTCTTGGAAAGAACTAATGGTTATGACTTGTAGATGTCCTTGATTTCGTTGAAAGTATGTTAACACAAAGGATGCCTATAGTAGTGGAACAATGCGCAGCAGATATTTGATATAGATGTTTTGTTCATATTAAGTGTTTCTCCTAATGTACTGTTAGAGGTATGGGTGAAGACATGAAAATGAAATTTCGGACACATCTTTATACATTTTAACAGTGTCCACCAAGTAGATCTCACTTTATGAAAATGAAATAGAAATGATAAGTTTCACTCACTTTGATGAGTTGGATTCATTATAATATTAAGAAAATTTGAATGTGAAAATATTAGATAGAAGTCTAATAGCCATAATTTACATTACACATATTTTGTCATGAATAAAAGAAGTTGAAATAATCAATGGTTCAATGGTTGAAAATATATTATGTTTTTGTTAATACCACCTAGGTAGAGAGTTATTAATAGAATGAAAACAAGAGTGCATAGTTACACTATATATTAGAAGAAGAGTAAGCCACTAGAGGGCTTCTCTTCACTGCAGTGCGTAACGGTACTCCGCCAATAATACGCGAATGTTACCCTGTTTGGTGGAGGGGGTCGCTCTGTTCGACAAAGCATTCCACCCTCCGTTTGGTGGGGGTGGGAACAGAAAAGAGGGCCCGTTTGGTGGGGGGAGGGGTAGAGCACAGGATTACGGTAGTTTTTGTTTAATTCGAAAATGGGTCCCCGTTTGGTGGGGGGTATTCGAAAGGGGTCCTCGTTTGATGGGGATCGCCAGCAGCCAATCAGATTCAGCCAGTCTTTGTCTGTCTTGACGATCCCCCCACACACGCGGACCCTTTTCAGCCTACCCCCCCCTCCCCATAAAAGGGACCTCTTTTGACTATCCCCCACCAAACGGGAACCTCTTTTAGCTACCTCTCTCCCAAACGGGGGAACGTTCGCATATTGTGGTCGGAGCACCGTTAAGGAGTTAAAAAGAGGAGCCCTCTAGTGGCTTACTCTTCTTCTATAATAGAAGGAATTAATTATGGACTCTTGAAGAAAATATTACACACCAAATTCCATCAGTAGCCACTGTGCCGAATTAGAGATCCACTTTAGCCACAAGATGCCACTGTCCCAGAAGCTCAATTTTTATGCTGGACCTACCACGTCTTCTATTCCCCCTTGATTGACACCTTTCTGTTTATTTTCCTTTTCTTTTTCACTTTATTGTTAAACCTTTTGCTTTTGCCTTAGTGGTATATGGCGGCCGTTTCGACCCTCGCTCTCGGGATCAACTGACCTTTGACCCGCCCTACTGCCAGTTCTATCGTCCCTTGCTCACTCGCTACACATACTCCCAGTTCACCTAGTAGTTACACCCAGTTCTTCTTGGTTGTTCCCCCAGTTCTTCCTGTCATACTCCTAGTTCTAGTATCCAGTTCTACATCCAATTTTTACCCTTACCAACCACACACCAGTCAAACACCCTGTTTATACACCTAGTTCTCCCGGATGCCACACCCAGTTCCTACTTCACCCGTCTTTCTACGCCGTCCCTCTGCGTTCTTCCCCCGGGGCTTGGGACCCGGCGTCGGCCCATTACCGGACACCTACCTACCTAGTCTACCTACGTACCTACCTACACTACTAGTCCGGCCTAATCTACTGTTTTTTGGTATTTTCATTATTTTTTTAGTGTTTTCTTTTACTACTTACACACAAACTATATACAGTATATACAGGTAGTCCTAAAGAGGACTGTTGGGATAAGATAGGTTACTGTAGGCTCTTTCCTACTGCGTACTCAGCCCCATCTTCCAGACAAACGAATATTGTCATTTTTACTTCGCTTCGAAATGGTAAGGGTTTTTCTAAAATAATACCGGCAGCACGCATCTCAGGGTGAATTCTAAGGTAATTTTCGGCATCCATCCTAGCTTCCGCAAAAGAATCAAAGGACCCAGACCCTAAGAAAGTTTCTCCGTTCTCCAGGATAATGCTCCAATAGTAGCTGCAGTCCATGTTATGGGGTGTGCTTTCGGGTTTTGTTGAGTTCGTCCCTAACCTTTTCTAACAAATTTCCGAGACGGTTTTCTCCTTGATAATCCTTACTATAATTTTCAGTTCCACTTCCCCAGTATTTTTTCGCCAGTAAGGAGTAGTGTTTCTCTAGCCTGCTTGTAGAGTAGACAAAAACAATCTTCTTTTCGCCAGTACGGAGTAGTGTTTCTCTAGCCTGCTTGTTTTGCTCAAACTTAGCTGGAATACCTTCTAGAACAACTTTGTCCTTAATTAGGTCCCAAACCTTTTCTTTAAACCCTTTTATGTTCTTTGCGGCTTCTCTCTGACGTCTAGCAGTTTTTTCGTTCAGGATAGCTTTTCTGGACTCCCAGTCATTAAAATACGCTGCTTTTTCACTTTGTACCACTGCTGGACTGAGCAGTACATTTTCCCGTGCAGTCGGAAGGGGCAGAAGTGAACGTTGCTGAGAGGGCAGTACCCAGTGGAGAACGTTGCGCAATCATTTACTATAGTCGGCTCCATTGTAGTAGAATTTCTTGAGGTGTTCCTTAACGTCGTTTATGGTCTTTTCTGTTTTTATGTCTGCTTTTATGTACTTTCCACTTAAGAACTGCTTGTTGAACTTTTCCATCCTTTCGATCATCCATTTCCAAGTACTTTCCTCGAAATCGATTCTAAATACCAGCAGCTCATTTTTCCTCGGGGCGTGCACCACCAAGTCACACCTAGTTATTCCGGTAAGACCCATCATCCCCATAATTTGGTAGAAATATTTGTGCCTTCTTTTTAAGACAAGCTTAGTGCCCTGAGAAATTAGGTAGAACCCTTTCCTTTGGTGAACGATTTCAGAAATAGAACGAGGTTTTGGATTCTGGTCGTAAATGGTTTTAATTTCCAATAGCCACGGGTCAGGGTTGTCTTCCTCGTATACAATGCCGTCAGGACTACCACCCAGCCAATCCAGGTGAGGAGGGACACAAACCTGCGGGGAGAACTCTAACTGCATAGTTCATGTATCGAATGTATGCCTGTCTCCCATCGTCCTCGTACCGCAGTCCGTAGACGCAAGCTGGAATAGCCCTACGTTCAGGATTATTGATTCGCTCAGCAAGATTTTTGGCAGCTTTCTCAGACTTTACCATAAGGACGTCCCCAAACTTGGAGCTCGTTATTCTTCCCTTCCTCTGGCTGAACCAGTTTTCATTGTCGCTCTGGCCCAGGGTGGACAAAAATACTCCTGTGTCTATCAGTGCCGACATTTGTGTAACCACGACTTTTTCTTCTTCCCACAGTATCTGCAGTGAGTCTTTTCGTACTCGGCCAGTCTTTTATTTCTTTCTTTCCTTATTTCTTTCTGTTTATCAGTTAAAATTATCACTCGTTTTTTGTATAGTTTTTTAGGTGTGCTATTGATTTCTCGGTAATATTTAAGAAAAGCGTATACACAGTTGAAATGCTTACCGCGGAATTTGATCATAACTTTCCCTGTTTTTATTGATTTCCTGCTTTTATTGATTTCTCATGTATGAATTTTCCAACCTCGATTCTGGAAGAATCCCATTGAAGTAATCTACGCCACCACGAAGTCCTATCCTTAATAATGTCAGCAATCCATTCTAAGTGCATGTTGGAAACCTCGGGTGTCAAACTCTCCAGTTCGGGATACTTTTCCCAGGACCATTCCCAAAAACCAACTAAAACGTTTTCATCCAATACTGCCAGCACAGGAGATCCAAAAGAGTCGACCGTGTCAAAATTCGCGGAGTCTGCATCCTTAAGTGTGGCCTCTAATGTTAGAAAATCTCTGCTACTTTTCTTCCATATCTTTACTTCAAAGCCTCCAAGTCCGAACCAGCACCACCAGTACATTTTTGTAATCAGAGTTAACACGCAGTATTCACTAACAGGTCAATCCGACGATGTAGCTAGCTTTTGAACGTTTATATGAACAGTGTTGCTTCTAGATGTTAACTGGCTGACCCGTCGTCGTAGTTGTGACTGAAGCATATTTATGCCCAGTCGATATTGAGTGAGTACCAACAAGGCTCAGTTCCGAGTACGGTTAGATTAACTTTTTGGTGGAAGGATTTCCGGAGTTGGTCGATCATCGCTTTGTCAAGGCATAGAGAATTTGGGGAAACGAGTGCGCTGAGGATGACCGCGAGTGTGGTTGCAGTAAGGAAGATAGAGCAGATAACAACGAGTCCTTTACCCCAGCCGAAGGATACGCCTCCTGAGAACTCTATGGGCGGAACGCAGCTGCTCCTCACTTCTTCCATTAACAATGAAGCCTTTCCCATTGTGAAACATTCGTACCAAGAATGCATGATTGCACTATATATAAGAAGAAGAGTAAGCCACTAGAGGGCTCCTCTTCTTGGCATTACGTAACGGTGCTCCGACCACAATACGCGAATGTTCCCCGTTTGGTGGGGGGGGTAGCTCTCTTCGACAAAGCATACCCCCCCTCCGTTTGGTGGGGGGGTAGCAAAAAAGAGCCCCCCTGGGCCCCCCCCCACTCCAAGCCCCCGCCCCCCCCGCGTTCGGGGGGGGCGGGGCCGGGGTCGCCCGTTTCGCCCGCCCACGGGGCCCGGGTGGCGGGGGGGCCACGGGCCCCCTGTGTGGGGGCCAGGGCCCTTTGGTGGGGGGCGCTGGGCCCCTGCCCCCGTTCCCCCACCCGTGCCCCCCTCCCGCTTCCCCCCCTCCCCCCCCCCCCCCTCCGGCCCCCCGCACCCCCCCCGGCCCCCCTGCCCCCCCCCGGCGGCCGCGCCCTTTGGGCCCCCGCACCCCAGGGCTCTTTTGTGAGTCTCTTCTGATATAGTATTTATGCTCTTGTTCGTACTTTTAGACCGAGACTAGTGAAAGTTATGCTAGAGAAAAGTTCTGGTTCAATTGCTGCATTGTCGAGCCATTTATGAATAGTAGGCAAGTCCACTCTCCGACCAAAGGTAAAGGAAGCCACCATGTTAACGACCCTGTAGCTTGAAATTTTAACTCCTAGCTCGTCTGCAACTTC
The DNA here is from genome assembly GCA_030248195.1 of Trissonchulus latispiculum. Taxonomy (NCBI): domain Eukaryota; kingdom Metazoa; phylum Nematoda; class Enoplea; order Enoplida; family Ironidae; genus Trissonchulus; species Trissonchulus latispiculum. The sequence goes on along the minus strand of JASAND010007211.1, from coordinate 24,372 downwards.
CTGAATAGCCTTATCTGCATCTTACAGTCTTTTAGCACCCAGACAATTAAACGTACCAGTTTTGAATATGACAAATGTAACGGGATCCCACCTCAACGACGCACCACTAAACCTATTTAAGATTTGTATTTGGCACCAGGAATTGTACCGAGGCCAATGGGCTGATCAAACTTACCACTGAGCACAATATTTTCAATTTTTAGTTCAGACATTAGTGCGGAAATTGTGTCGACTTTTGGCCCTTATTGAAGGTCTGGCGCTACGCAGAGTCTCGTTCCTGATTGGCTACCTGGTTACCTGGCTACCTGTGATTCTACAAAGTTTTTCACAATCTCGTCGTTTTTAGAAGGCACCTCCCTAAGAAAAGATATTATATCTTCAAAGGAAAAACCACAGTCTCGGTGGTAGAGGGAGTAGATGCAATACTCCCCGCATACGAAAGTAGTATAATCTTGTAAGCGGATGGGATTATGTTTTTGTAACCGCCCCTCAAAATATGTTTCAAACTCTTTAAGTGGTGGTCGGCCGTAGCTATCAAAGTACTCGGCGTATTCATCTAGGTATACCGCCACCCAGTGCTGTCCAGGAAGTTGGCAGGGATCTGTGTTGGCTATAAAGCAGTATGTGTCAAGTCGCGTCTCAGGAAGATGGTCAATGGGAAAGACTCCAACAAAATTCTTAACGAGAGGCCGTAACGTGTATTCAATTTCTAGTGTATTCATATGGCGTAATCGAAGAAAGGTGTACGGTTGTAATCGATTGAGATAAGGTTGTCAAATTCCCCGTATATAATGATTTCAACCCCCTGAGGATAGCTCGTAGCACTCAACGCCTTACTAAGTTCCATCCGAAGAGAGACGTCTCCCTCCCGAATTAACTGCATTGCGCCGGTGTCGGTGTTATCCGGGGTGAGGTCCAAAGCGAAGAAAGCGTTACCATCTTTGAAGTCTGTGTAGCTGATGTAGCACCCCTTGTCATCCCCAGCCATGTCGATAGCTTCGAAAAGGAAAACAAACGGGAAGGTGTAGCCTCGAGGTTTGGAGAAGTCAATTTTCATGGGTTGTCTAGGAATGTACTCGTCCCCGCATTTTAGACTAATTTCGGTAATGTTGATGGTCTCCAGTGTCAGGGGGTCAGCTGTTAAAGATCCGTTAAATGCCTCCGACTTGACTAGCCCAATAATCACTTTTCTGGGAAGTTGGCCGGTGAATATGGAGTTTTCGACAATGGTTTGTACGCCTGCGCTCAGATGTCGAGCTACCACCTTTGTTCGTCGGATGGGGTACTTAGCAGTGTTTCCCTGAGAGAGAATATTTTCAATGGATAGCGACATAGAATCCTGGCACTTGACCTTTCTTACGTACCAGCGCATGTCCTCTACCTTGACTTTACTGCTTCCCTGAGAACTGAGACAGAACTCGTCGGGGTTTCGGTGCAGCTCAGTTGACAGTCGCTTAGGAGGTACTTTTCTTGTTTGAATAGATCGCAGTGGATCGGTGCCATAAACTCAGCGGATTTTGTTGCAACCCAGGTGCCCCTTGTACCGGAGTCGAACTCATAGCCGGCAGCCTGTAGATGGCCTTCTTTTGCATTGCGAGAGTAATTTAACATAGTTTCAATATAGGCTTGGTACGCGTAGTGGGGTCCCGAGTTGTAGATTTCCTTGTCAGAGAGTTTGACTATACATCGCTGGAAGAATGTTTTGCCGAAACGGTTAATGGGAGTCCCTGCATCCCCGTCAACTTTAACCCTGAGATAGAGGTAGTTTTTGTTTAGGTCTAGCATGTACGAATCTTTGGGAACAGTAAAACGGTAAGGGCCTGAGTCAGTTATCGGGTTATGAGGACCGATTTCCGCCCAGTACCCGTGCTCTACAGCCACTTTGGTAGGCGTGACGGTGAAAAGGTCCAGCTCCGACTTAAAGCCAGGAAGAGATCGAGAATCTACCTGTTTAGTCATGCTTACGTAAATATATCTTGTTGTTGTTTCGGTGGTCTACCGCGTACTCCTTTTATGTTGTTAGATCTAGGTGTTTGACCAATGCCTTCTCCTTGTTGAATATGCTCGCCAGCAGCCGTTATTGTCTCACCAAGAAACTGTTCACCTCTTCGTTTCGCAGCTGCTTTTATGTCTTCACCTTGGGTTACGTCTGACGCTAGAGCTAGTGCGTTTTTTGCTAGACTTTTACCTGCAGATAGACTTACCCGTTTGAGAATTGGAAGTGCGGCTCGAAATAGACCCCGGAATATGTTGCCGATCCCCGCTCCTCGTTGGTACGGAGGCCCCGCGAATGCTGGAAGCGGCCCACCTGTTTGAAGTAGGGTTAACTCCCAAGTGTCTTGAGTCTCTGGTATGTACTGGTAGCGCATTAACGTCGCCTTCTGAAGTGAAGCTTGGCGTAAACTTTTCCGAATGCAAATTGTACAGGCCTTCCCGCGTCATCGTTTATATTGATTTCCACCATATCGAAGTCTTTGTGGAGGACGGGGACGTAATGTGGATTGTGATACTCCTTATTTACCACAGCCCCGTGACTTCCCTCTGTTGTAACGACCCGAAGGAGAGGGACCAGGGCGTTTCCTATAACTCGAGGAGATACCAGGTCACAGTAAACGAAGAGAGAGTAGAAACCTAGTCTAAGATCTGGTTCGGACTCAGCAACGAAAATTATTTTGTCATCTACAGGATCACCGTCCCTTTGCATTGGATCAGGGTAGTAGCCTAACATCTTCCAGAGATTTTTGCTCAACTTAACGGTGTTGGGAAGGTATTTGGAATCGAAAACATTACTCTGTGCCTGTATCCGTAGAATCTAAATTTAATTGGTGCTCTCTCACCTGTGACGGGGTGTTCCATGTTAAGTATAGTGAAATTAATTGCATCGCATAGATCGTCCACTGTTTCGTAGTGTCGTTTAGGTAGGAGTTTAACCATTGAGGTCTTATCGGGAAACTTAAAAGAGACTGCCGAGTTAGCTGCAGAAAGATTGCCCCAAGTCACCGGGTACATCATTTCCACTAGAGCAACTTCCCACTCACCCTGTAGTTTTATTCTATGAGGGAGCTTAACCCTGTAGTCACTTAGCGAGTTGGTTTCGAAGTCCCCCGTGTTACTGGGGAGGAACATATAGAAATCCGTCATCTTCAGATATCCAACTATTAAACTTCTCTGGATAACCTAGCCACTTGACAAAGTATTCCTTCTTCCTACCCCGTTTCCGAGTTTTTATTATCTTTTCAACCCAGTAGGAGTCTGGCTTATCTACCTTTTGTAACTCTTCGGGATAGAATAGGCCCTGTATTGGTTCGTCGGCAAGGTCTACTAGCTCGTACATTCCGCTTGGGTGAACCGACCTAATTTTAAAAAGCTCTTCTGACCAATTTGGAAGATAGCCTTTCTCAAACCTCCCTTTGGTCTTACTTATTCGAACAATATCGCCTACCTCGAAGTGCTTGCGTAGTCTGTTGCTTTTCCCCAGGAATATCTCCCTCACTTTCCTCTCATTCTCACGCTTCGATGCCTCACTCGGTGTCATTTTAATTGTGCGATGTTTTGAGTTATTGTAGCCGCTTACGAAACTCTGAAGAACGTCTAGGTACCTGTAGTTCCTTGTTCGCGTAAAGTACTTCCATATTTTTGTCTTCAGTGTTCTGTTAAAACGTTCAACTATGCTACATTTAATGTCTGGGTTATTACAGGTGTAGTAGCGAATGCCCCTTGACTTTAACAATTCTTGAAACTTTCTATTCTGAAACTCTTTCCCTCGGTCACTTAATACCTTCTGGGGTTTTCGTCCCTGAGCTAGAATATTCTCAAATGCCGCAGTGATATCCGCCCCTGACTTGCTTCTTACAGGCTCTACCCAGGCGTACTTGCTGAAGCCATCTATACAAGTGAGTAGAAAGTGGTAGTTGTCATTTTGATCAGCTAGGTTTGCCATGTCTGCCAGGTCAATCTGCCATTGTTCATCAATATCGTGAAATACATATCTAACGTGGGGATACTTTCGCTTTATGGGTTTGTGGACAGAGTAGGTATACTGCTTGCTGAGCCAATCCTTTACCTGTCTTTGAGGAATACCTGCTGTGTCTGCCAAACTATTTATTCCAGAAAATGCCGAGGGTTGGGTGGGATCATAGTACAATTTACTTAAAAGGTCTTCCATTTTAATTCTGCTAGTGCTTTACTGAAATTTAGACGTTTCGGTTCGCCTTGTTTGTTGTTTGTTGTTTTAGGTTTTCGCTTAGTTCTGACTGCTCCCGTTCCGAATTGGAGTCTCTGCCTTACCTTTCGAATGCGCTCTACAGTGTCTGTTATCGAAGGGGTGCCTTTTATTGCTTCCCATCGCTGTCGATTGCCGATAAATTCCCGGGGGACGTTACTTTCTCTCAGAGCCTCAGCGAACAATTCCCAACCCTTAGCCGGAGAGACAGTTTTACGGTTGCGCACAAAGTCGTGGATTAGGTCGAAAATTCTAGAACCAGGCTCGGATTTACCCTTATATTCTATTTCCCCTTTCTCGTTTACTTTGAAATCAGGAATAGATTGGACAAAGTCAATAAGGTTTTTCCCTTTACCTTGAAGAGTTATAGGCAGAGTGGAGACAATGTCTGGAACTTCGACGGGCTGTCCGGTTGCCCTAACGTCTAGTTTGTACGGCTGCTCCTTTAAGAATCGCCTTCTGTAACTGGCCTGTTGGTACTTTTTAAGTTTGGTATCTGCAGACTCTTTGCTTTTTAGCTTGTCCACGACCTCCTTTTCTAAAACTTCCTGGTGTTGATCAAACTCTTCCGGCTTAACTAAGATAGAATACTCCATTATTTTATAAAGCTGCTTGCAATACCACTGACTATTCCAATTAGAGGGCCTAGGAGAGCAGGAAGAAAGCCACCGTTCTGAACAATAATTTGCTTCTTATCCTTAAGTTTTATTTTCTTGTCCCGGAGAGCTCGCAGTGTATTCACGTGTTTACGCAACGCCCTTTTGTCTGCTTCGGACAGTTCCACGTTCCCAGAAAGTACGTTCTCAATGCAGTCTAGGATTGTTTTGATTAGACCAAGATCACTATTTTCAATGATAGCTTCTCTGATCTTCTTCTTGCAGTTACAAAGATGTATGAGACAGGGAAGATTGCTTTCAAATCGCTTGGCCATTTCGCGTTTTTATTGACTTGAAGACCGTGTATTGTCGCGTACCGTTTTTATTGATTTAGCGTTTTTATTGATTCTTCCCCGTTTTTATTGGTAGGTAGACTCCGGTCCGGTCGAAAATATCCGTTCTAAGGCGGTACTGCTCTGGAGTTTCCTGGTCAAGGTCAATAAGGAGATAGCCGTGGGGACGTGAGGTTGCGTGATTGAAAGATTCCATAAAGTAAGTAGTGTTAGTCGGGAACATTTGTCGGGCGAGGTTCATTGCTGTTAACTTATCTGCTGGGTTTTTCATCAACACAATGTATTGGCAATTTATCCGGTTAGTCCGTTGTTTATCATAAAATAGGTCCTGGGTGATGTGAATGACGCTGCAAGACCAGTGATGGCATCCTCGAGTGAAAAGTCGAACCAGTTTAGAATCCTTTTTTACTTCATCCATTAGATCGTCAAGAATTAGTAAAATTGGTTCCGTGTTTCCCTTTAGTTGCTCCAGGTCCGGTAAGCCCTCTACAAACTCCGCATCTATTTTTTCGTACGCCGACTGCCACTCCGTAAAACACCAAATCACTCGTTTCGGCGGGGGTCGTATCAATCTGTGGGCGTTTTCAACTAGTTTTGACACGAATGTTGTCTTCCCTGCTTTAGTCGGGGCAGAGACCATGCAGGTAAAGGGGTGCTTGAAGTAGAGAAAGTTACAAGGAATACAAGTCATCGAGATCGGTTTTAGTAAGGTAGACAGGTCCGAGATAAGCGCTTTCTATGTTTTTATTAATGTCGAGGCAAATCTGGAAGTTGTACACCTCTGCAATGAAAGGACAATGCTCAGCAGTAGCCATCACACATGTTCCAATAGAGCAGTCGTAGTATAGGTCGAGAATTGCATTAAACTGACTGGGTGTGTAGTGAACCTGTTGGGAGATATGGTGATTACAGTATCCGCCTTGCTTTGAAATGAGTATCGTTCAGTCTGACTGGTAGTTTATGTTAAGCGGTTCTTCGCAACTTCTCGTCAGAAGCGAAATATTCAAGGAAACACTGACAGTTAAAGCTAAGGCAATGCAGACAACAATTTTAGTATCCATTCGCTAGTTCGTTGTATATGTAATAGTAACTGTAAGTGAGCGGGACCTGTTTATATGTGTCATTGGTTGGAAGGATGCACAAAGATTAGAACGACTGGGAGTGATGACTGGCGCAGACTTTTTGTGAAGAGAACTGGAAGTACTAGGTGTATGACTGGGTGTTTGTGTGGGCGTACAAGACGTATGACAAAAACTAGTAGTATGACTGGGTGTATGACTGGTAGTATGACTGGGTGTTTGTGTGGGCGTACAGGATGTATGACAGAAACTAGTAGTATGACTGGGTGTATGACTGGTAGTATGTGTGGGCGTACTAGTAGTGTGCTAGAAGTACTGGAGGTAGGGTATAAAAAAGTATATAAAGGGTGAAAATTTCGATATCGCGTCAGTCTGACTTGATCTGTCATCGCGAGCGGTCGGTTCCAAAAGTGCTCTCTCTCTCTCTCTTACTCTGTTACATCTCTTGTAAAGTTCTATTTGGAGGAAATACAAGCAGTTTATACTAGGAGATTATTGAAATACTAGCAAAATACTCGAAGTCTTATCTATCAGTTTCTGGAAGTACTAGAAGAATACAGAAGGTACTGGCAGTACGATTAGAAAAAGTATATAAAGGGTGAAAATTTCGATATCGCGTCAGTTGGACTTGATCTGTCGTCGCGAACGGTCGGTTCCAAAAGTGCTCTCTCGACAAGCAGTTCTTAAAGGACATAAAAGCGAGAAAGTTAATAAAAGCGATTATTAAAACTTCAAATTTTTGTTTATGTCTGGAATTTCGCAGTTTAACGCCGCTATTGCTACCGGTTTCTGGAAGGGCAATCCTGCTGTTACCCAGGCCCTACGAGATCAAGCTGTTTCCCTAATTAAAACTGAGTGGGACGGCAAGGAAGCTATTGGTTCAGATGAATTCTGGACCTACGCCCAAACCCTCCCCCAAAATCCTCCAGTCCAATCAGCGACCCTTAGTTGTCCAACATGCGAGGAATCATTCCCCAGTTTGGCCGAGCTCAAAAAGCACAAGGCATCCCATTCTACCAACCCCATCTTCCAGTGCCCACATTGTGAAAAAACCTTCACCAGGAAGAATAACATGACCAGGCATATTACAAAGTTTCATCCTGCAGTCGCTCCTCCTTCCTATGAATGCAGAAAATGCGGGTTCAAATACAAGACCTACAAAGGCTACCAGGGACATCTTAGGACTCACCGGAAAGCCCCAAAAATTCAGGATCCCAGAACTCTTAGGCAGACCCATTTCTCTAATCTCCCAACTGAAGACGCTCCCAAATTGACTAGGAGTATTGTAAAGGACTTTCCAGAGGACGTAGCCCAAATCTACAGGGAAAATTGGAGCAGAATTAGAACACGCTACTTTGTTTCCCCAGGTATTCAAAATCGATACAACTTCAGGGTTTCTAATCCCTCCAAAATCAAGCAGTTGATCAAAATTATCTTCAAACTTCAAAGGTGGCAGTTCAAGTTTAATCTATCTTTCGGTTTTGTTCTTAGAAATGTAGAAGACGGGGAACTTAGATACTACTACCCTTCTGAAAACAGCCGGTATTTTGATGAGCCAATTCACATCTCGAATGAAGGAGATCTAGGAAAAATTTACTACGAGTTAGACAAGGGGGACATCCTAGAATGGATTAGACAACAGCGCCCCAATACGAAGTGGACAGTTCTGGAAATTACAAATGTCTGCTTCTATATAAACAAGCTGATTTCCTATGCAGTCGGTGAAGCAAGATATCTTCCTGACTTCGTGAAAAACAATCGAGGTTTAAACGCCCTTGTAAAAAATGAAAATTCTGGAAGACCTTATCTGGACGAAAAATGTTTCTTTAGATGTCTAGCATTGGGGCTGGGAACAAAAGTGCGCGGCTTAGAAGAAAAGACAAACGAACTGATTGCTCAGTGGTTCAACCTGGGGAAGAGTTTCATGGGGTGCATCTAGAAGATTTGGATGAACTGGAGGAAAAATTTGATGTCGCCATTACAGTTTACGAACTAGGACCTACAGTTGAGGAAGCCGGGAAGAACCGGAAGATCTGAATGAACTTATAATTCAAAACCACGAAAGAAACCAGGAAATTACTGAAATTGCAGCCAAACTTATTCGAAGACCCCTGGGAAAGAAATCCAGGAAAATGGCCATAAATATCTACGAAAATCACTTCTGCTTTATCAAAAATCTCAATAAGTTCACCGTTACCTGGAGGTGTTCGAACTGCGAGAAATTGTTTCATCATCACTCCCACTTTATCAGACATACTAAAAGTTGCGAGGTAGGTATCAAGCATATATTTCCTGGTGGGGGAGTTGGGCCTACGAAAACGATACTGCAAAAAATAAGTGATCTGGGAATCCCCATGCCTGAATGGTACTACCCGTTTAGAATAGCCTACGATTTTGAGTGCATGTTCAAGAAAACTTCCAAGAAAAGCGGTCCAAAATTGATTTACGAACAGGAATTAATCCCAGCATCCGTTTCTGTAGCCTCTAATGTACCCGATTATGAGAATCCAAACTGCCTAATAACTACTGGAGATCCCTACAATCTGGTAGTTCGAATGAAAGATTACATGGAAGAAATAGCTGACAAGGCCTACGAACTTCTTAGGGAAATCTACGAGCCCACCCTTTCCGGTCTAGCAGAACACGAAAAACGTTTAGCTGAATTTGAGGAATGGCTTAAAGCTGTTCCAACTCTAGGATTTAATTCTGGAAAATTTGATATGAACCTTATAAAGTCTTGTTTGATTACCAACTTGCTGCTTAGTGGACAGGAAGCCGGATACACGGTGAAAAAGAACAACAACTACATGGCTTTCTGTACCCCCAAATTGTACTTCTTAGACATTACAAACTATCTAGCAGCTGGTACCTCCTACAAAAAGTGGCTGAAAAGTTTCAAAATTCCTGAACAAAAGGGCGCGTTCCCTTACGAAGCCTTCACTTCCCTCGAGTTTTTAGAACATGGATTCCCTCACCGAGACTTGTTCTACTCCACTTTGAAACAAGAGGAAATTTCAGACGAAGACCACGTAGCATTCGTGGCAGCCTGGAGGAAGTATAAAATGAAAACTATTAGAGAGCTCCTAATTTGGTACAATAATCTGGATGTTGGCCCATTTCTACAAGCAGCTGAAAAGATGGTTGACTTTTGGAAAACTATGGGAATCGACATGTTTAAAAGTGGGGCTATCTCTCTACCTGGTCTTGCATATAAACACATGATGAACAAAATTCCAAAACATACAATTCTCCCACTCTGGAACAGGTACACCCAAAACTGGCACAAATTAGTAAAAGATAACATTGTTGGGGGTCCTAGCTTGGTGTTTCACAGATACCACACCACGAAGCTGGAGTTACAGAAATAACAAATGGTTTTAAAGTTGCTCAAATTTTTGGGTTTGACACCAATGCCCTGTATCTCTGGTGCACAATGCAGGAAATGCCTACTGGAATGTACGCCGAATGGAAACCCACAGAAGATGGGAAATTCAAAAGGTGGCTACAAAGAGGCAGGAAAGAAGCAATGTGGCTAGAATATATGGCAAAGGTACTGGGAGTTCGAGTTGAGCACGGTTACAACGGGGGACAAAAGAGAGTAGGAAAATCCAAAGTTGATGGGTGGGTCGCTGAAAAAAATCTCGTCCTCCAGTTTCACGGTTGCTACTTCCACGGACATGGCTGTGAACTGGAAAGGAACCAGGACCCTGAGGATCGGACTAAGAGAAGGGAAAGAACTGAAGGAGTCTCCCAGGCAATTAAAGATGGGGGTTTTGATCTTCTGGAAAAGTGGGAATGCGAATTTGATAAAGAACTGAAAGATTCCCCAGATATGCAGCAGTTCATGGATGAGCACTTCAATCTCCCAAAGAAACGATCTATTTTAACTTTCGCACAACTAGTCACCCAAATTCAAGCTAACAGATTTTTTGGACTTGCAGAGATAGACATCGAGGTACCCGAAGATAAAAAAGAACATTTCGCCGAGATGACCCCAATTTTCAAAAACGTGGAAATTTCTAGGGAAGACATCGGGGACCATATGAGAGAGTTCTGCGAATTCAACGACCTAATGAACCAACCTAGAAGAGGCCTACTTGGCAGTTACTTTGGAACGAAAATTCTCCTAGCTACTCCCCTGATTAAGTGGTATCTCAAACACGGACCAAAATTACGAAAATCCACCAAGCTATTGAATTCAAACCTAAGACTTGCTTCAAAGAACTGGGGGAATGAGGTAACTTACCATCGATCTGCAGCCGATTCCGATCCCGATTTGGCACTGAAGGGTGAAATGTTCAAACTTCCAGGAAATTCTTACTATGGTCGGACTATTACAGACTTGGAAAAACATTTGGATGTTAAGTTTTGCCAACGATCAGCTGCCAGCAGGGAAGTAAACGGGTGGAGATTTAGAAGAGTAGATGATCTTGGAAATGGGGTTTATGAGGTTCAATCTGCAAAATCCAAAATTGTTTACCGACTTCCAGAGTTAGTGGGGTTCTTTGTCTATCAATACGCCAAACTTAGGATGCTTCAGTTCTACTACGATTGCCTGAAACCCAATTTGTGGCCAGAAACCTTCCAGCTTTGTCAACTGGACACGGACTCCCTCTATTTTGCCTGCTCTTCCAAAAACCTAAATGATTGCGTCCCTGTTATAGATGGGAAAAAGTGGGATAAGGCCCTTAAAGATTTCTTTGTCCTAGACCCCAGCCAAAAACGAATACCTGGACTGTTCAAGGAAGAATGGACAGGAGACGGTATAATAGCCCTCTGTAGTAAAACTTACCTAGCATGGGGAAAGACGAATAAAGTCTCCCACAAAGGCGTAAGCAAAGCCCTAAATAGCTACACCCCGGAAGATTTCAAAGATGTCCTAGAAACAGGAAATACAAAATCAGGAGAAAATAGGGGACTCAGAATTGTAGATGGGGACATGGTAAAATACTTCCAAACTAAAGACGCCCTTCCCTACCTCTACCCTAAAAGGAAAGTGCTAGCAGATGGAGTAACTACAGTGCCTTTGGACAGATAACCTGCATGTTTAGTATTTGTTTTATCCCAACAGTCCTCTTTAGGACTACCTGTATATATTTGTTGTATATAGTTTATGTGTAAGTTGTAGTAAAAAGAAAAATAATGAAAATACCAAAAACATTAGGGCCGGACTAGTAGTGTAGGTACGTATGTAGGCAGGTAGGTGTCCGGTAATGGGCCGACGCCGGGTCCCAAGCCCCGGGGGAAGAACGCAGAGGGACGGCGCGTAATGAAAGGTTACTGGGTGTGGCATCCGGGAGAACTAGGTGTATAAACAGGGTGTTTGACTGGTGTGTGGTAAAAATTGGATGTAGAACTGGATACTAGAACTAGGAGTATGACAGGAAGAACTGGGGGAACAACCAGGAAGAACTGGGTGTAACTACTAGGTGAACTGGGAGTATGTGTCGCGAGTGAGCAAGGGACGATAGAACTGGCAGTAGGGCGGGTCAAAGGTCAGTTGCTCCCGAGAGCGAAGGTCGAAACGGCCGCCATATACTACTTGCCTTCTCTTTTTTACTTGATTATTAATCCTTCACAATATGAAACATTTTAATGTTTTAAAATGTTTTACGTAAATCCTTTAATTGTGATTTTCATGTAGTGGCTTTCTCTTAAACTTTTTATATTTTACACATATGACACGTAATGGTAGCATTAAGCCGTGTGATGAGATCTCATGACTGTTGTCGAAACATTTAAACCGTTATGAGTCCAACAACCAAAGGCCCGAGGTACCGTTTCTAATTGGTAATGTTACTGGAGAAAGAATTGAAAAATCATAACAGTAATAACAGATGTTTTAAATATGGTTCAATTGTAAGTCAAACATATGCATAAACTTGACCTAAACAAGCTTCTCTCCCAGCGCAATATATTTGGTTTTTAACGCCAAAGACATTTATTTAAAACACTTAGGCTTTCCTTCCGCAATTTCATTTAGAAGGGCTATGAATCAGTATCAGTGATCTCCCTAAGCTTCTGGTGCCAAATATGAAATCGTTGTTGATTTATGTGCTTGTCAGGCGGCGAACGCGGCGACATCAAACAGATATTGGATCCACAGACGGTCCATACTTCAGATTTCGACAAAATGATCGCAGATCCAGCGCTGCCATGAGCCAGTGAAAATATTTCATTTGACCCAATGTGATCATTAAGAAGAAGATCATTTTGTAGACCCCTGGACAGGAACCAGCCGTCCATTGCTTTGAATACTACCTCATCGCTCTGCAGCCTCAGCATCTCAAATACAATATGAGGACCCTTGAAGATCACCAGACCTACCTGCTCATTTGGGAGAACGCCCAGAAAGTTATATTGCCCACTGGAGATGGTAACTTTGATTCCTGGAGGAGTTTGTGCCTGTGCTTTTGTATACAGGGTATCGTTAGCCTTGACTGCTTCATAGTAGATACTTTCACTTCCATCCATGCATTCATTTTGACACGGGTCGGAGCCATTGGGAAAGCTCCATTTGCATTCTGCGATGACGTCTTGCAGCAACTTTTGATCGCAATAGGCCTTGGGCTGGCCGGGTATACTGTAGCAGCGGATCAGATCCCTACAGTTCCCCACAAAAGATACGGTACGATTGCTGCAGTAGAAGTAGTCTGTAAAGGATTCGTTTAAGTCCTTGCAAGATCTCAGACTTGTGGCGCTGGCAATTTGCCAAAAGGCTGCCACGACCAGTAAAATCATGATTTAGGCCTAAACTACAAAGTGCATATTTGTACAAAAAGTGTGGAACAATTGTTTAGGTTGAATTTGAAGTTTTATAACAGGTCTTTGAGTTCGACTTCAAGTTGTAGATAATTTAGTTTGTCATCGTTGAGGTAAGTTATGGTGCCTTAAAGGTCTTTACGCTAAGAGTGTAATAGAATAGAGTAGAGTAGAGATAAAATTATATAACTCTTTTAACTCATTTATCAATGTAACTTCGCTAAGGCTTGGCTTTAAGTTTTTCATGAAAAGGTTCGTTATTCATATTTAACTCTGCTCAAATCGTTTTTAAAAAGTGTCTTTCTGGTTCGGATACCCATCTTATTGGATAGTGTTTGTCAAATGAGCCAATGCGCATGCATATCTGTTTTTTTAAAAAGCCTATGCCTTTTCTTTCTATTGAACTGATGGAATATATAAATAAAAATAATAATGAATATATATGCTAAAGCATCTAAAATTGCGTCATAGTTTAAAAACGTTTTCACTACAATTTGCCCAGTTAAAAACTTAGCATCTATCGAAAATTGGGTGGGTGTCTCAGGTGCCGCTCTGCATAAATTTCAAAGTCCAAAAAAGTTTGCAAGGAGGCAGCAGCGGTGAAGATGATACATATTCTAGCCACATTTTAGATTGTCTTCACGAAAAAGGCTATTGAAATCCAATATCATTCATACAGGTAACTTATCCCAAAAGGGTGGCAAAAGGTGGTCAAAACTTTACACCGAACTGTTTAAAGAAATCGCTATTGGATACTTATGTATGTTCCCATTTTACTAAAAATCTGACATAATCGACAGATGTACACAAACAATACAAAAAGTGAATTAGCCATTATATACTAAACCTTCATTATTCATGGTTTTAATTGAAAGCTTACAGAATCCTTTCAACAAATCCTAACTTTCGCTCCACTACTTAGCATAAAGCATTTATCTGGCGCTGCATTAATTGAAAAACGACTGTTGTAGAACATTCAATGTTGAATTTTTATTTTTTTGCAAAATGTCTACATCTTCAAAAGATTGCTGAAATAACACGACGACGAGTACGTAGAGTTGCTGGCAGAGCTGGGGCCGGTTCTACTAGAACCGGAAGGATTTTTAGAACCGGAACCGGAACCGAACCGGAAGGATTTTTAGAGCCGGAACCGGAACCGGAACTGGTGGCTTTTGGAACCGGCCCGTTCTACCCTTAAAAATTGGACTTGCAATAATTTTATGCAAAATTTTTTTACAATTTGCTAAAGCTGGACTTTTTATATATAGTTGCCATTCATATCGTATTTTTACTTTTTCATACCATTCAGGCTAGTGACCGAAGGTGCAATTATTAAATCTAGTTCTAGCTTGTACGTGTTTCAGCTGAACTGAACAAATTTTGATTTGTAATGAGGGTAACTAACATGAGATTGATGTAACTACTACAAATTACGATCTAAAACTAAAAGCAAACTGAACTTGCGAGTTGAAATTGAAGTTTGAAAGTTGCTGGTATTGAATGGGGAAGTGAAACACACAGGTTTGTGCTGTAAAGCTAGACACAGACAGAGCATTTTAAGTTATCAAATTGACATAGTGTAAACCCAGAAATATCTTCTCTTATATTTATTGTTTGTCTAAGGAAAAGATATCCATCCCTAAATCCATATTTTCAAAGTATATACGATTTCAACTTAGAATCCGTATACCATGGATGCTTTTTTGTTGCCAGCTGTGGCATTGGCGTTGAGATTTATTTAATTTGCACTGTTGTAAGTAGCTATCAACCAATCAAGCTTTGTACTAGTTGCTTGATAAACCAGGGAAATATATACTGACTACAACAACACACTAATTTAAATTAACGTTTACGGAACTCTTCTACAATTCCTCTCGACTGTGCAACTGTTCCTTGGCAATCAGAAACGGTTTCTGAAAGGCCAAGTTGTGACTAAGTGTTGCCGCCTCCTGCAAGACTTTCTGTTCCGCTATCATAAATTCCATGATTGCCCGTTCCTCCCTCTTGTTAGTCTTGTTACGATAAATTTCCTTGTTTTCATCCAACGTTGTCGGATAGCAGAACAGACTGAAGTTTATCTTATTTTCAAGATAGGTCCAAATTTTTACCCAAGCATCCTTGTCCAACTCGTCAGTGTTTGTTTCACCTAAACATCGAATGAAAATTACATTTTCTCAGGTACGCATTTTTCCGCATTTTTAGTTTAAATCAGACCTTTGGGCATTCTACATGCGTTTAATATCACGATGCAAATGGACATTTCAGTTCATTTAATTAGAAATCGCGAACTTTGTTTGATTCATGTGTCTGTAAGAATTGCCGATTTGAGCCAAACAACTTAGTCATAACTTTGCAATAACATAATCACAACGAGCAGTACAGAAGATTAGCAGAGTAATAGTAAATCACTGATTGATCCTCTGTTAGCGCACTGGTTTCTTACTAAGCTATAAGTGGAGGATATATAACGTCTAGAGTTTGAAAAAATAAGCTCTAGCACCAATCTCACCTCCCTCCTTGGCAATTCACCGAGATTGTCAAGGAGTGACCTCCTGTCAGGTGGAGCTACCACAGAACCTTCTTTACGGTGGACGTAACGAAGTTTCTAATACTTTTGTAGAACACCTCGGGTAATTGCTGTGGCAATGATTCGGTGTCAACATTCCCCTTCCCTCAAAAATGAAAACGTTCAAAGCTGGCACTACGCCTAACCGGAGCACCGACTGGGGTGAGACGGTTGTGAAAATTAACTAATTAAAATTAAATTAAGAGGATCTTCTAACCAGCAGCCAGAACGGCCAAAATTGGGAGATCCTCAGCGTGAACCGGAATAGATGGATAATCCGGTGAAATCCGAAGAAATCCTTCCACTCCCGAATCCGTAACGGATGATAGCATCCCCTTTTTCCGGTCGTAATCGCTGTCGATCTCAGGGAGCAAATAGTTGATCAGGACGAACGATTGTGGTTCAAGGATTCCCCATCCGGTGAACAGATAATTCATGGGTAGATCACGAATTTCAGACTGAAACTGCATCACTTTCCCTGCATTTATTTGTTTCTTGGTGTAGACAGAGAAAAAGGTACCTAAAATTGAGAAGAATATAAAAAGAAAAGGACACAACCCACGTACACACAGCTCGGGTGTATTAGTATTTTGTTATTATTTCTCTTTCACCATCAATTTTAAGAATTTTAAGGATGACTTGTCCATTAAAGCCAAACCAAGATTATTATAATCTTTATATAATATGCCGAAGCTCGTCATATGACAGACAACCAGTGAAATTTGAATCATCCTCATACAACTCTTGACAAACATAATTTCTACAATTATGCCGACCTCTTTGAAAGTGCTATCTTTAACATTAGCACACCCAGCGCATCGTTATGATCGACGCAGTGAAAGGTTTTAAAGAAAATTTTAATTTAAATAGATAGGCGAACAAGTGTATATATATATAATTTTTCAGAAATTAATTGAATGATTTGAACACACCATCATCATTAATTCCGATATAATCTTCATTATACTCATTTTTAGTTTGTACTATGTCCAGAAGTGGGGCCAAAGTCAATTCTCCTGGTAGGCTTATGGACCTGGTCTGAACTATGGCAAAAGACCACATGAAAAGGTCAAGCGAAAAAGTCTCCACCGTCAACGCTAAAATATAGCAAACATGTACAGTTCAACAAAACACTGACCATGAAAAAGCAGTGAAACGGAATTTAGGTACCATAAGACCTATTAATGTTACTTTTCCACATCATTGGTATCCATTTAGTGATCAGTTAAGGATAGACAACTGGAGGGAATGGATAACCTAACCATGATGAAAGCAAAGTACGAGTTATGAAAATTAAATCAATGGTATGATTAAAATGCTCTGATTACAGGTATATGTAAGATGTTACCATATTTAATGCATTTTTGTGGCAAGTTAAACAGGCTTAAATATATTCCTGCATAGTTATAGACCAAATCCTGGAGGAATGTCACCATATCCTCATACGCCTTCGATCCGGCCAGTAGACGAATTTGCTCTAAAACATCCCAGGCAAAGTTGTAACAAAGAAAGCAGGAAGCAAACAGCATGACCTGAGCAAAATCATATACATGGAACCTATCCAAGAAAACTAATTTCACTTTTACTAATTCAATTCAATTAAATTTAATTCCATCACTGTTGACCTAACAAGCATTCGGTTAATCAGTTATTATGTGAAAGGTTGAAATCAGGCTGGAAAGATGTGAATAAAGTGTCCAGGGCGGGGATCGAACCGCCGAGCTTTGGGTTGGAAGTAGAACGCTCCACCGCTGCGCCACACCCTCGGACAGCAAGACTACTGTATTACAGTGATTTCAACCTTTCGAAGTTGCTGATATTTAACAATAAAGGAAATAATAAAAAAGTCCTGCAGTCTATCACTAAAGCCAAAACCTTAGTCCGAAACAGGAGAGAGCCAATGGGACATTCAGCTACTGATGGATTCTGAAAACAGTAGAATCAATCAAAAGTGTTGAGTAGTCAGACAATTCACATTATGTTTGATGACAACAAGAAATTGTTTAATCTGCACTATGTACCTGGTGTGAAAAAGATGGGATGCAATGGGTTGGCGGGGAGTGAATCAAAGTAGGGATTAAGCTCAGGTCTGGTGAAGAGATTTGAGGAAAGCCAGAGCGCCTGCCAATACTCGACGCTCCAGACTTCCTCTTCGATTACTGACTGGCGCGGGGACGAGTCATCAAGACAGGCCTGAAAAGGGCCTGAAGCCTCTGAGAGCGAAACCGTCAGCGATCTGGGAATGCGAAGAAAGGTGGTATTGACATCCAGATTTCTAGTCGTAAACAGCATCTGTTTTTTGGCCTTCGAAGTCACGATTTCCACTCCCTCCAGGTTTAGGTGATTCCTAGCCCAGGATACAAAGCTTGGAACAGTAGTATCGACTTCGCTTGATCTCCGTTCTAACCAGGGTTTCTCGAATTCCTGTTGTTTCTGTCGAATTTCTTGCATCAGTCTCCACAGGAAGTCCAAATCGTTATCCGTTTTTCCCTTGGCTGCTGCAACTCGACCCGCACGGTCAACCACCTTGCGAAGCTCTTCAAGTCTTTTGGATGAGCTGTCAGAGATGCCAAATGCAACAACACTGGCATACAGCAAAAGAGTGAAGCAATAGTAGACCATTTTCCTGAAAACAAAATCAATTTTGGGGTCTAAAATGTGGGATCAAGGCAAAAAACAGTTTCTGGAGCACTCAAATATATATAACATTGGGAAATTTTGACCTCAAGAATAAATTAAAAATTAAATTAGAATTGCCGACCTTCACTACTTTTTTATGCCCCTCACATGGATACTGTTATTTGAACTAATTTTACCTCAGTTAAACCACCAAAGCTATACTGTATTATGACTTACTATCCAGGTGTGCGTTGCCTTGGTGCAGTTCAATCTAATGCTTATTATGTGGAATATTTGACTGCAAACGAGCTCCGCTACAGTACATTTACCAATAAATTTATTGGTCTCCCTCTTTACTATGTCAGGTCATGGAGTTAAATCATTTTTTGAGAAAACCAGTTGCAGTTATGCAGGTACAGACCAACTGCGAACATCACATTTGAGCATTCAAAACTGTTTTCAACTTTTACTTTAGCATGATAGTGTATAACTAGTTCCAAACTGAGGCTAACTGGATTATGTTATGCTTTGTCAGTAGTAGAGGGCAAATGCCACAACAAATGTCACAGCAAATGCCCTCTGCATACTACTTTTGTCGAACTCAGATTGCCAGCAGAAACAACTAGAGCAGCCTCTGAAAAAATATCAACATGTTCTCTTTAGCCGATGCCTTGACAACACTTAAACAAGACCGCTTGCTTACATTTCTGGGTGTAATCTAACAATCAGGTCAGTCGGGCATAGCCAGGCGATCCGTATATGCGAACACAGTGCACAAATGATACTATATGTCACAGCTGTAACAGTCGGGCAAGTCAATCGTTTTTGTCAACAACTTGGCCTTGTTTGTGTTAATTTGAATTATCTCACTCAACTAATTGATCTTAACCTCTTCGTGCATTATAAAGATTTGGCTCCGCCGGGAATCGAACCACGGACCTCCCGAACTGCAGTTAGGCGTGCAACCACTGCACCACGGAGCCAGGAGAGAACAGCACACAACTTCCATATCATTGGTGCTCTCTGTACAGCATTCTCCCTCCCCTCTGTAATCATTGTATCTTCAAGTCATTTCGGATTTGACATGCCTGATCTTTAAAGTTATCCTCTTCTTCTGATCTGATCTGATTGCAACAGGCGGGCATCTCGGCAATCAGCGTCCCAATGCACGTCTTTGCATTGGGACAATCCAAGCCAACCAGAGGTTGAAGGGATTGGACCCAGCAGCTCGCGGTAGCACATAGAAGTGGTATCTTGCTTCCACGACAGTACACAGTGCCGATAGTATCGAGCCGTTGACCAGACGGATGCCAGGAGGGAGGGAGCACCTACGGAGATCCCATTTCATCAGCATCAATAACAATATTAATAACAAGCGTCTTTGCAATTCCAAATTCCAAAGTCTGGATATTGCCATGCCAGGATTCGCATATTAGAAATCAGCCTGATCAGCCTGAAGACTTGGACATTCATTCAAATCCAAAACGAAAACTGTGTTCAATTTAGACAGATCTCATTGTAATCGAACCTTTTAGGTTTGTTTTCTGCATGTCACTAGACAACAAAAATGAAATGGACAACAACGTAAGATTACAACGTCTGAAAAACTAATTTGCATGTATATCCAAGTTAGGGTTAGGCAACCCTCAGGTCTATTGACACAAAGCTAGTAGCAAAGATTCCCTTGCTCGGATACAGAGGACGGTTCGGATCGACTTCTCTCCACCACATTCACCCAAACGGGTCGATCGATGATTCCGATCTAGCAGGAGACTAACAATGTGTATATAGTTCATATTTTGGTAACTATTCCCGATATTTTGGTTTTTGCGGCAACGTTTGAAGGTCTATCGCTATGCTGACGCGATACCTATAGATAATGTTTTAAAGTAAACATAGTTCTGCATTCAGCAATATTTACAATATGTACAATATACGTTTGTAAACAATTGCAGGTCAATCCATGCGTTAGCATTATGCGAGGGTGAATTGGTGGGAGGATACCATTTTGTGGGTCGATCACAACAATTACAAGATTTATTTCGTCCCCAGCCAAAAATTCCACTGAAATTATTGCTTCAACTCAGAACAGTAGTAAGCCAGAACAAGCAAGAACCCAGCGTGAAGTCGCAACTCGCAGTCTATTTGTGATTTAGTTCTTTTGGCACGAATGCAATACTTCGGTTATTTGGAGGAGCTTTGAATGAAATTAGTTACTAAAAATTTTCCAACTAATTGAATAAAATGCGTGCAGCTTTGTCACTCAAACGTTCCGTTTAATTAGACTCTGTTTGCTTTGACAGAATGTGAAATTGTGCACGGGGAAGTCAAACAAGGATGGAGCAGAAGGTATTTGTTTTCAAGGTCGAACTGACGAAAAAATGTTAATTGGATGCCTGAGAGCACACTATTAAACAGTCTCTATTTATAGGAACAGTATCCGTTATCGTAGAATCCCAGTAATTTTATCGAAGGCGAGCAAGTCAGTTTTTGTGATAAGTTTAGGATTTGTCAGAGTTCAGTCACAAATACGGGCGACCAGTCAAGTTTTTTTTACAAAGAATTCCGAAATTAGTTCGGAAAAATGCATAAATTGCCCAGAAAATAGGGCCAGGCTGCACTGCTGACTGACATTTCCTGACCTTTGTGGACCGACATTTCATTTTTAAACGTTTTCCTGTGTTCAAGTCCTGGAGTTGTTCATTTCTCAAGGTCACGTGTTTTGTAATTCTGGAAACGTCTAAGACTCAAAAACCAAACTAAACTTGCACAACTTCAGAAGCCTTTGAAATTGAAGAATAGCCATGTTTATTGCTTAGTCTTTATTAAATTGGAATAAGTGTATTAGTGTCTCCAGAAAAAATGATCAGTTGCTTATGCTTAGTTTTTCTTGAGGAAAAAGAGTCAAGTGTCTGACTTCAGTTCAGAAACTAATTAAAACTTATTCCTTGAACATTAATTAGGAATAACTCTTTTCCTACTGCAATTAATGACTCATACGAACCATGTGAAACGGGAAATTTGGTCGGTTGTGAATTCTTTGATCTGTCGAGGAAAACCTTCTAAGGGTCTTTCAGTACAGTGTATGCGGAGTTGAACGAGTTAAAAATTGGATCTCTTTAACTTTATCCCCCCCCCAACAAAAGTTGGTCAACTTCAAATGCTTATTGCAAGAGATCAACAGAACTTTAGAGCGTGATTTATAACATCGTTGGAATGCTCGAGATGTGCTCTATTTAATGGTGTAAAGCAGTGTGCTGTAGCTTGCTGCTATTAAAAGTTAAGCTTAATAAACGATCAAAGTTACCACTTTTTGCAATATTTGGCAGTCTTTTAAGCGTAACCTTTTATAGCAGCAAGCTACAGCAAACTGCTTTATACTATTACATAGAGCACATCACGAGCATTCCAGCGATGTATAAATCATGCTCAAAAGTGTTGTTGATCTCTTGCAATAAGCATTTCAAGTTGACCAACTTTGGTTGGGGGGGATAAAGTTAAAGAGATCCGTTAAATTTTACCGTACTTCTGTGTACAAAATGGATAAACAATCGTAGCAAAGATTGGGTTAAAATTTATTTCAATCTACTTTAGTGAGACATGTGCTGGGCCAAGCTTGGCACTAGGAATAGGATGGGTTCCTAAAAACTTCTGAAAAAGATTTTGCCGAAATTTGATTTCATAATCCGAATTCCACTGATCTGTAGAATCTCCTCCCTCAAGCAGGCAGCAAGATCTCTGGATCACCTTTTTAGAAAACAGGATTCAACAGCACTAAGCGACACGCATTTTACATAGATTGAGATTCCATTTATCATTTGGAATTAAATATTTTTTTCAGGACCGAACGTAGTTCAAGTGATTCTCCAAAATGATAATAGAGCTCCCATCATATCTAATCTCATTAATGTAAAGAGAATGACTACTAGAAATTAATCTAGAAAATTAAAAGCACAACTTAATTATTTTGCCTGGAAGTTTATTTTGTTATCGTCATTTAATTCTGTGATACGGATTTTTCTGGTAATGGAGACATCTATCTGTATAGCACTAATTTCGCTGAGTTGTGCCTATATCTATTTTGCTGTCTGTATTTGTGCCCTGGCCATTTACTGTCCCCACGTGCTGTTCGCCAAGGAAGAAGCGCAAGGCCGAAAGGTCATTTCGTCGACTGCTGCAATTCGCCGGTCACTTCCCGTTGCGAAATCGTCTTGGAAGCGAAGTTCATTCCGTCGAAAGTTTACCGTTTAACCTGCTTATGCAATATTTACTATTGCTGTGAAAACCTACGAGTAGCAGGTCTTTGAGACTGACCAAGCGCTAACCTCGGGATTTGATTTAATGGTCTAGAAAGTATGTATACTGCTACGTCTGCCTTAGCTTTTGAAGACAATTGCCACTAGCTGGATTAGCTACCTATCGTGTGGTTTCTAAATGGAGATTTCGCTTTAGGAGATTTCGCTTTATTTCGCTTTACTGATGCTGTTTTTTGACCTCCAAAGGGGGAAACATAGCCACGCGAATAGTTAGTACGATACAATAAATTGAATGGTACAATAATGGCCTGTGAAACAACTCTAGCTTTCAAAACAAGTCGATTAGAAATAGGAAATAATATTAAGCTAATAAAGCTAATATAAGCAAATGTTAAAAGTTAAAATAAATACAAATCAAAATTCAGCTTTTTCAAGTGCTGTACTGTGACCACCCCCCCCCCCGCAGTAGCAGTTGCGTACCTAGTGGACCCCACAAATCAGTACCCAGTACTCAATTGCGCATGCTCACTCTTTTTATCGGAAAGTTCAAAGTACCCCGCCCCCGCAAATTTGACCTATCATTTGACCCCCCTCCCGCGCAAAACAGACCCATCACTTTTTAAACAGACGAACAGACCAACTTTATGTACTCTTGGTGTTACCATAAATTAAACTTAATCCCCGATCAGAATTTCGCTGCCTGAACAGGTCTGCGAGTGTTACCCATTGAACTCTCCGATTGGGGGTGATGACCATACCTGAACGGGAGGTCAAATTTCACTGACCCTTGTGGAAGCAAATTTGGGTACCCCTTGTGAGAGCGATTTTTGTTAGGGTTCTTTTGAAGGCGATGTTTAAGCGATTTTTGCCATTTTTTGAACAAAAGAGCAATTTTTAGCCAAAACACGTTTCTTTGACGTTTTTTCGCAAAAAATGATTTTAAGTGAAAAATTCCGGCGGAGCCGGATAATTTTTGCAAATTTTAATCGTAAATCCTAATTTTTGGGCAATTTTCGGGTTACATATAAATTTTTAGTTGATTGGCGAAAAAATCAAAAGTTAGGGCTGGGATGGGAAATCCCAAGACATCCGTCTGTTCGCGTGTATATTCTTAGATAGTGTGAATCATGTAAACACAGTGTTTTCCGACGGAGTAGATGTGAAAATTTGCCAAGAACTGGGGTCTTATCTCGATTACCCCCCCCCACCACTAAAAATCCTTAAAACTTGACCAAATGAGCTAAAATTTGGTGTGGGTATGTTTTCGACCACGCTGAGTTCAAATATCGCGAAATTTTTCGATTTCGCGAAATTCGATTTTTTTCGATTTCTAAGGGGGGACCAAGGGAAACCGAAAAATTTTTGTCTTCGATTTTGCTGAAAAGCTGTATATAGGGGTTTTCGGGGTCGTAGAACACGAATCTGAAGTCCGTTTTTCGATTCAGCTTTTCGTTGCTCAGTATCAGCTTACATCTTAAGCTTAAATCTTTAGCTTATACTGAGCTAAGGAAAAGCTGAATCGAAAAACGGACTTCAGATTCGTGTTCTACGACCCCGAAAACCCCTATATACATCTCAGCAAAATCGAAGACAAAAATTTTTCGGTTTCCCTTGGTCCCCCCTTAGAAATGAAAAAAAATCGAATTTCGCGAAATCGAAAAATTTCGCGATATTTGAACTCAGCGTGGTCGAAAACATACCCACATCAAATTTTAGCTCATTTGGTCAAGTTTTAAGGATTTTGAGTGGTGGGGGGGTAATCGAGATAAGACCCGAGAACTGTATATTGTATCTGACAAATAAAAATTTAGTATATATTTAATGTTTAAATTGTTTTAATATTTAATCTTCAGTTTTAATGCTTAATATTTGCCTTGTTCATCCGTAAAGGTGAACGCCAAAAACTATAGCAACCTAGC
>JASAND010007210.1:0-32309 GCA_030248195.1 Trissonchulus latispiculum | reverse complement strand
ATTTTCGGCAGGGAGCGGCCGTTACAAAAAATCACCCACGGGGTGTTGAAAGCATACATGTGCTTGGGGGGGGTTTCACGTTCACCCCCCTCCAGAATCCGGTTTTTTGGGCAAAAAACCGGGAAAATCCGGTTTTCCGGCGGCCCCCGGCCGCCGGCTCACCCTTCCAGAACTTCCCCTCCTGCACATCTCTGGTTGAAAGACTGAAAATTTGAAAATATTCATAAAATTTCAGTCTTCAAAATTTATGTCCACTGTCGGCCTTATATACGTATATATATATATACTCAGTTTGCGTTATCAGCGTACCGAGTACTTTTCTCTAGATTAAACATGATGATTACATATAGCCATGGGGGGAACCCACCCCCTTTTCTGGGGGAAAAACCCACCCGCCTCCTGGGTCACGGGTTGGAGCTAGGAGCTCCAAAACATACCAGCAGAAAGCGGGACTCTTTCTAACCTATGTGTGCAAAGATCAAGTCATTTGGTTCACTCCTGCTCATTTTATGACGTTTTGAAAATGACACCTACTTTTTTGCGCAACAATGCCAAAATTTTGCAAAAGTTTGGACCGATGTAACCTTTGACTGGGTTGGGCGGCTAGAAAAGATTTGCAAATATATAATATATATATATATATATATATATATATATATATCTGCAATGATGGCAAGTCTTCCTCTTTGCACACAGCATAAATTAGATCGATCCGTTGGTCTGGCACATTGCCAAATGTGGCGGGGAAAACCCCACTTTGGGGGGGGAACCCACCCAATTTTTTGAAAACTTTTTTGACAACCAATGGGGGAAATAATTCGACACTATAGCACGGTGGTAATCATCCTATGGTGTCAGATTTGGATTATTTTGCTTCCCTGGCTAGCTAGGGGCCAAAAATCCTGAAAGTCCCATTTCGGTTGCTGGAGGACCCAGGACAGGTCCAATTGTGGATTTTAAAAGTCAATTGAACGTAAAAACCATTCTCTACATTATAGACTAATAAGTTTTATCAAATTACGTCGTTTTTAGCATTTTTCAAAAATTGCCCTATGTGTATTGTGTTAAACTTAATGAAAACTTAATTCGTTTGAAACTGAAGACAGACCGAGTGCTCAGGACAGGGTATTTTGTACAGGGGGGCCCTCCCGAAATTGACCTCCCCCCCGAAAATGCCTTCCCCCCCCGAAATCGCCCCCTCCCGGGATTTTTGCTTCCCCCCTCCCCGGGATTTTTTGGAGGCCCAAATTTTTGCCAAAAATAGGCCACTTTTCAAAAATTTTCCGGCTTCGCCGGTGATTTTTTCGTAAAAATAGCTATTTTTAGCTTAAATCCCGGCATTTTTGCAAAAAATTCTTCCCCCCCCCGAAAATTTCTTCCCCCCCCGGGCCCGGGCCCCCCGCCCCGGAAACAATCCCTAAAAAATAGCCTGCAGGAGGCGTCGCTGTGACGTGGACAAGCTGAAGATACCTGAAAACCTCCTTGCGTTTCAGTACGATCTCAGGGAACGGTTATCTAATTTTGACACTGTTCCTGCAGCGTGGGCTGCACTAAAGGACAGTATAGCAGCCTCTGCGGATAACTGTCTAGGGCTGGTCAGACGACGTCAGACACCTTGGATTTCAGCGCCCACCATCAGTGCTGCGGAGAACCTTCGTAGCAATCAGGGAAAAATGAATCCTCTGCAGAGGAAAGCAGCAAAACAACAGTTGAAAGCGTCAATTCGCCTGGATCTGAACCAGTACTGGGAAAACGGCCTCAGAGGTGAACCAGGCTATGCGTGTAGGAGACTCGAAGAAGCTATTCAGATTGCTACAAGAAGATAAGGGTAGTAAAGCTGGACCAAGCGAACAAATCAATGACAACAATGGGCAGCCAATCAGTGAACCCGAGGAAAGACTTGAATGGAAACGTCATTTCAGCTGCTTACTAAATCCGCCAGCTAATGGGGCTGCTGTCCAGCATCCACCCATGGAGTTCGAAGGGTTTTATTCTATGTCCACTGATCCTCCTACGTTGGCCGAAGTGAAGAAAGCTATCAAAACTCAGAAGAATGGTATAGTAAAGGTTCGAAAAAAAATACGATTTGGCAACTTTTTGGATAACTTTTTATAGGATTGCCGTAGAGATCCCGGATATGGCCCAGCATGTGTCGGGTGGGGTCTAGTTTCTTCCCATGCCCAAAGTTCCCGGGCAACGCCTGCGCTTTCAGAAAAATTTTGAAAATTGACTGTATTTTTTTTCGGACCCAAATCGAAAAAAAATACACGGGGTCGAAAAAAAAATACAGGGCCAAAAATTCGCCTTTTCACTATTTAGCGCCAAAATGACTACACAAATCGTATATACAGATGCTGCTCATGCATTTCCCGTTGACTATTGACCCATCTTTCCAGTCTATGGTGGTTAATTTTCATTAGATAGGCTGCCTACCGCATTTGGCCCGAAAAACTTTTTCATCTGGCCCGATACTGTTTTTAACATACAGTAATGTCAATAATGTTGCTTATTCAGTGGCCATAATTTGTTTTTTATTCTGAACAAACGTAACGACAAAGAATAAATATCCAGCAGACATCTAAAGACCTTCTGAAAACCGTCATAGATGCTCATGGCTGTTAACATGAGTTCAGGAATCCCAATGACTACCGGAAGGGGTCGTCTACGTTGTTATTAATTCTCTAGCCATGGGCACAACTGATTATAAACCATCATTTAGCTCAAAAATTGTAAGTTTTCAGTTCAGTGCTGAAAGCTTGTCTGCTGAGAAACCTGGCAGCCCGATCTGAGCATGTGAACGTAGAAAAAGTCGTTATAGTTTACCATACGGTATTATTTATTAAGTTTACTCTGGATTCGTAATTTCCTGAGCTTTTTCAACTAGTTTCAATTCTCTAACAACCTGGAATATCGTCGACTTTTGTTACCGAGACTGTCGCAAGCAATTTACACCGGGTTGAAGCCCTGAAAATGCAGTAGCGAAAGGCTACTCGCTTCTAAACTTGAATGAATATTACTGGAATCATTGCTATAGCTGTAAATACTAGCATAAAACAGCGCTAAAAGTCATTCCAGTAAAGTTCTGCTCAGTTGAGGACAAATTTTCAAGCCAATCATACGGCACTGTAGTAAGGTAAAGATTGACCCCTTGGAATCAACCGAGGAGACCGTCAGTGCATGCTACAGTCATAAATACCGCTAAAAACGCGGAAACTCGACACCTGGTCGATTTCTAGCAGCTAAAATAAGAATTTTCTGGTGTATTTTTATTTCGGACCCAAGTGCCCAGCGGGTCCGAAAAAAAAATACACCCGCTGCTGCGCAACTGTGCGGCGCAGGGGCGCCCGAACCTATTGCCAAAAAAACTAGAAGCCATGTCTATTATGTTAAAACAATAGGTGCTACTATAGCTTTAGTGTAGCGAACAAGAGCCAAAAAGTTGCCAACTGATCCAAAAGTTGAAAACCAACTTTTTCATAGTACCATTTTTGAGTCCTCAGCCTGCGTGAGTGCGGGGCCTTGGGGAAACGGTCATACCATGGCTGGATATGAATAAGCTTGCGCTTTTATGGGGTACAGTTTGGCTGGGCTCCGTAGCTTCTAGCCCGACTTAGGGTGGGTGTATTTTTTTTCGGACCCGGCCGGTGTATTTTTTTTCGAACCTTTACTATATAGCAAGGTTCACAAAAAAAAATCACCCCGAAAATTCACAAAAAAAATCACCCACCTAGACGGCTAACAACAAGCCGCAGCCGGAAAATTTTTTGCATGGTAATAGCCACAAGTCCCAACCCCAACATATGTAAGTTTGGCTGCCGAGGCTCAATTCCTCCGACTAGGGTGCCCAAGATAGTCGACCCACCCAAAATCGGACCCTCGGACAACTCCGGACCAAAATTGAAATTTTTGCTGGTACTCACTATGGACTTTGCGCAGGTACCCCATATTATGCATGTGACATGTCCTAACTCTAAGCTATCCAACCATATATTGGATTCCCTGCCAGGTCCTCTGGGTTTGCCACCGGTGGGTGATTTTTTTGTGAACAAGTTCACAAAAGAAAAATCACTATCAACTTTTTGTAAAATGCCTCTGGGGCAACCGCTAGGGTAAAACTAATGCCAAATTCGAGCTCAGCCACCCGGAAAACCTATATAGAGCATGTTTTAGGTACCTCAACCCCCTTCTGGCAGACGGTCCGGCCGATGGACCCGGCCCGGACCCTCCGGACCCAGGGGGTGGTCAGGATCACCTATCTGGGCAAAAGCTACCTAAAAACTAATGCCAAATTTGAATTCTACGCACCGAAAAACCTATATAGGCGAGTTTTTAGGCTTCTTGGACCTTGAAATAAAGTTTTGGTCAGTCACGTGACCCCGACCCAGGTCACGTGACCATTCCAGATACGAAATTACTCCGCCAAATTGTTTGTTCTGTGCTTACTAGAGCAATAGAACACAAAATAAGTGGATTCCTAGC
This sequence comes from Trissonchulus latispiculum, assembly GCA_030248195.1. Classification (NCBI taxonomy): domain Eukaryota; kingdom Metazoa; phylum Nematoda; class Enoplea; order Enoplida; family Ironidae; genus Trissonchulus; species Trissonchulus latispiculum. Next base: position 27,830 of record JASAND010007210.1, on the reverse strand, counting down.
TTCCTGGTATCAATAATAAAGGTCAAGCACATTGGCCTGGGTAGCCACTTTGGACCCGGGGGCCGAGAACCAAAATTCGAAGTTCGGCCTGTGCAAAAAAACTTGGGGTCCAAATTTTTTTACATAATAACACTATGGACTATGCTCTATTTATGCATGAAAATAAAAATTTCCTAGCTATATCCTGAGATCAGATCCGGTGGTGATTTTTTTGTGAACGAGTGATTTTTTTGTGAATTCGTTCACAAAAAAAATCACAAAAATTTTTTATTACTCACGCTACACGAGGGCTACCGGCATGAAATTTACACCATATGTAGAGGGGGTCACTACCGTTCCATACGTACCAAAAGTTTTTCGATCGGACTTCATTTGCGAAATTGCCAGCAAAAATTCGATTTTTGATTTTTTTTGTGAACCTTGCTATAAAGCTGCTGGAGATGACGGAATCATGGCGGAGTTGTTTAAATGCGGAGGTGACCATCTTGTCCTATGTATTCATCGGCTACTGAGTCTAGTCTGGATAGATGAAGCTATCCCCGATGACTGGAATACTGCTATTACTGTTCCCTTATTCAAAAAGGGAGACGGGAAACTCTGCAAGAACTATCGCGGCATCTCCCTCTTTATTGCAGCTTTCAAAATATTGGAAATCATTATATTGGAACGTTTACGTGTAGAACGGGAGCGGGCAGGACAACGCGAAAACCAAGCTGGATTCAGGCCGGGACGAGGTTGTGTCGATCAGATATTTACTCTTCGTCAACTCCTGGAGACAAGGCACGGGTATCGAAGGCCTTCCTATGTAGCCTTCGTGGACTTCCGTGCAGCATTCGATTCTGTAAATAGAGAAGTACTCTGGAAGATCATGGAAAACGAAGGTGTTCCGTTGAAGCTGATCTCCATCTTGAAGCTTTTGTACAAGAACACAATGGCCAAAGTTAGCGTATATGGCCGGGACACAGCTCCGTTCGATATAACATCAGGTGTCCGGCACGGATCGGTAACGGCTCCTCTGCTTTCTAACTTCTGCATTGACTGGATTTTGAAGAATGCCATGGACGATCCGGACTTTCGGTGTTGCAGTCGGCCACAAAATCATTACAGACCTGGATTTTGCCGATGACGTAGCTCTACTGGCAAGTTCAGTTCCGGCTCTGCAAGCGATGATAGACCGTGTTGTAACGTTTGCGGCATTCGTGGGACTAGAAATCAATGTTGCCAAGACCAAAGTTATGGGACCAAAGTGGCTAGCGCCACCACACCTTCTGATAGGTTTCTTTGCCCTGGAATGCGTTGATTGTTTTTGCTATCTTGGCAGCATAATCACCAACGATGGATCTTCAACTGCCGAAATATCCGCCCGTATAGGTAAAGCTCAAAGCGCATTTCGTTCCTTGATAAGACCTCTCTGGTCCACAAGGGCCGTCAGCATGGCTACCAAAGCAAGGGTGTATGATGCAGCGGTGAGAAGTGTCCTGCTGTACGGCTGCGAAACCTGGTCTATAAAATCTGTCGATTTGAACAGAATCAGTGCCTTTGAACATCGCTGCTGGCGTCGTGTCCCACGTATTATACCCCAAGCGCGTAATGCTGAAGTCAGTGCCAGGTTTCTACACACCGAGAGTATCGATCTCATCCTGAGAAGGAATAGGTTGACCTGGCTGGGTCATGTTCTACGGATGTCCCAAAGCAGGTTTCCTCGCGCAGTCTTGTTGAGTCCAATACCTCACGACTGGCGAAGGCCACCTGGGCGGCCTCTCAAGACCTGGGTTCGAACTGTTCTGGAAGATCTGCATTTTCTATCTGGTCCACTTATTTACGGACGGCATTGGCAATCTGATTGGCTCACCATCTGCGCCGATATTGCTGCCGATAGGTTAAAATGGAGAGGAGTTGTCCGTGACTGCAACCATAGTGCTGGCTAGGGATGAAACTATCTGTTGCCAGGATTAAGCAAGCAAGCAAGTTTATACTGAAACTGGTATGATGACTATCCTGCTAAATTCTAGTAAGATCACTATCTTACCAACAATTTTGGCAAGATAATAATTTTGCTGAATTTCGTGGCAAGATAACTATATTTCTTGCTAAAATTTTAGCATGATAACTATCTTGCCAAAGTCTTGCCGATTTTACTATCTTGCTACGACTATACGTATTCCCGTCTTCATACATGTACTTTTGTTTTTTGTGCTTGTGCTAAACTTACTTACTTACTCTTACTTGTTGATTTCAAACATCTATATAAATAATCAAAAACCAATATCGATCAATCCAACAATCCTGGATCCGCCACTGGGAGGGGGTGCGGAAATTTGTCATTTTGGTGGGGGTCCGGGTCCCAAGACATCTATGCAGAACGACGACACGATTCGATTGTTACCAAAATTTTGTATTTTTAATTTTGTTCTGCGACCTTTTGATTTTCACGTGTTAAAGGGCTCTAAGCCTAAGCGTCAGCCTAAGCCTGAGAAGGCTCATTATACGTTGAAACATGGCTGGATGGGTTGGATCTGGTACATTGTGCACCAACTGGCGTGGGGGAGTAGAAGCTCCAAGTTTGGCTTGGGAGACTCCTCCAAAATTTGGGAGGCCCTAATCTGTACTGGGGGGCCCGTTCGAGGAGCCCCCACCTCGTAGTTTCCGACCCCTTAATCCAAAAACTTGCTAAGTTTTACTATTTTTACTCTACAGTTTAAAAAATATTTTCATCGAAATTTCCTTGTGTTAGCTTCAAAACATCTAAAATAGTTTTTAGCAATATTTGGCAGTTTTACACAAAACGTAAGAATTTTTAAGTAACTTGTACGTAATTTGTAGTAACTAGTAACTTGTAAGTACCTTTCAAAATCGCGATGTCCCGCTGCTGGTGGTTGAAAGAATGGTTGGAGGAGGCTACCACTACCCGATCCTTCCGCTTTACACGTACACGGGTAAGGGTATTTTCGGGGAGGGGGCTTCGCGTCCTTCACCGGCTTGTGGGGGGGGGGAGATTTTTGTCAAAAAAGCTAAAAATTGGAATTTTTGACCGAAAATTTCGGGAGGGGGCGTGTTCGTAAAAAAAGGTTTTTGGGAAAGCCCAACTTAAGCATCCAAGGCGGTGTATACCAAACTTGAAATTATATATATATTGCAAAATCAGATTTTTAAAAGCATTTCTAGACAATTTTCGTTCGAACTCACAATTTCCAGGTGGCCGGGAGCATTTTGGGTATTTTCCGGAATTTTTCCGGAGGTGGTGGGAGAAACTTCCGGCGAGAGTTTTTGCAAAAATAAGCGAAGAATGGGTATACGTATATTTTTCGGCGTATTTTGCGTATTTAGCTAAAAGCAGCTATACAATTCTACAGAAATTTTTTGACAATTTGCCAATTTTTGGCAAAAGTGTAAACCTCATTAAGGGGGAAGTCCAAAATCGGGGGAGTTTCAGGGGAATGTCAATTTCAGGGGGCCGTTCGCCCCCCTGTAAAAAATATCCTGGAATGTATACGTAATATATATTATATTATGTACCTGCTGTTAGTTGTAGATATCTGACCGTATAATCTGGTTTCTTACAATGCCCGGTTGTTAGTATGATTTCGCTGGTATTCCCACATCCAGACGACCCCTACGGCTGTCTCTGTCGTCTGGTCATTTCTGGCTGTTTTCCCCTCCTCTATCTGGGTCTGATCTATCTGTTTGACTTTCGCGGGCGCAGTCGTGATGCTCCGGACAGCATCCTCAGACGTTTGGCCGGCGTATCGGTGGCATGCCTGCTCAGCGGACTCCTGGCCAGATCTCTGGATCACAGCATCACCCTGGCGGATCTGGGTCTGCGGCTGCCTGGCCTTCTGCCCGGTCTGATGCTCCCGCTGCTGCTGACTGGGATTCTGTTTGCGGGTCCCATCTGTGGCTCAGTTCTGGACGAGTCTATTCGTCTCTATCTGGAGCCGGTCTACTGGCGCACTTCCCTGCGAAATCTCATCTGGCTGCGGAACCGCGTTTTTGCCCCGGTCTCTGAAGAGTTTGTCTTTCGATCCTGCACTGTGGCGGTACTGGAGGCCTGCCTGAGCGGAGTGCAACTGACCCTTCTGGCCCCCCTATGGTTCTCCCTGGCTCACTATCATCATATGTATGAATGTATCCACTATTGGGGAGAGTCTTTTTGGGAAGCCTTTCTAACCTGTTCATTTCAGGCCTTCTATACCTACCTGTTCGGAGTCTATGCTACATATCTGTATCAGCGATGTCGTCACGTGATTGCTGTGATACTAGTCCATGCTTTCTGCAATCATATGGGATTCCCCAGTTTTGAGGATTTGATACAGTATAAGGACTGGAGGAGATATCTGTTAGGCTTTGTTTACGTTTTGGGCCTATTATTTTGGTTGTTACTGTTGCCTGTCTTAACTGATTCCAGTCTATACAGTCTGCCTTTGTAAACATGTCCATATTTTTTGTTTTAAATGTATGCAATCCTACTTATTTGCTTGCTTTTAATAAATGTTCAGGTGAAAATAAATCTGCTCACTTGTGTTTGTCTAAGTTAGGTCGCCTAGGTAATAGGTTTATTGAAATAGAGAACTTTAGTCTAGATTAACCACCTTTTTGGCTAGTATATGCAGAATGCTGCGGTTACTGTTTTTCAAGACTCTCCTATTTTCACAGCCAAATGCCCGTTTTTCTGTCTGTTGGAGTTTTAAATTCGTGTTGGATAATTTCTTCCTCGCAGGAAGGTTCAGTCCAGTCGTCTTAATTTTCCACTGTCGTTCAGAGTACGCATCATCTGTATTATGTGACATATACCATGTCCTCGCGTTTGAGCTGCTGTTTCGGGTTCATGTATTTTTGGGCTTTAAAAGCCCAATTGTTGAAAATCATTCAAATTTGCTACAATTACATCATTTAGCCTAGAAAAATTTTAGAAAAGGCGCGGCGTGAAAATTTTAGCTTTGGAGGAATTTGCTTTAATCCGCCATAACTTTCACTGTTCACATATACGGGCGAACTTATGATCCTTCGTATTGCCTCATCAAGACCTACAACGTTGCTCCTGAGAGTATTCTTCGACTCCTTACGGTTTAAGGGATAATGGCGAAAATTGTATTTGCAGGTCCAAAACTGGCTATTTTTCGAAAAATCAAATATTGCAAGATTTTGACAGCTTCAACAGCGCTGGTCCATCGGTCAAGTATTGTCCATATTTGTGGTCCTAAAGAACATCTTACGCCCAAAGGAGAGCTCTCTGTGGTATCTCTGACGGCGCACAGCTGCGAAAATGTGAAATTTTGAAAATCGCAACTAGATTGTTTTGAAACGGATTTTTCTCAACTCATGCTACAAATTAGAAAACGGCTTTATATACGTATTTTTGGGACAATTGCCGAGTGCTATTTTTCATGCCCTCGCGCTTTTTGTCTCCGTTCGAGAGCAATAAACATCCAAACTTGAAAATTTTGACACAAATCAGAAAAAATGTGCATTTTCCCCAAAATCTTGAGCTTACCTGATCACTAAAAGATTTCAGAGAAAATAGCCCTCGGGAAGACGTTTCTTTTGAAGCTTAATTGGTCGCTTTTTTTCAGCTTTTTCACCTTTCGAGAAATCCATGTTCAAAAATTGTTTAATTGTTATATATCTCGTTCAAGTCGAAGAGTTGAAATGAGGCAGGTATACCCTACCAGAGATGAAACCGGGTCACCGGGTCAGTTCGGGTCACTATATGGACCGGGTCACCGGGTCAGGAGCTCTGACCCGGTCTTGACCCGGTATTTTTGATTGGAGGAATTTTTTTTGCTGTTAAAGCATATTTTTCAGAAATTTTACCAGTTTTCGCCGCCTGAAAACTTCAACAATTACTCAAAAACTAGCAATAACTTCTTATTCTTATAATATTGTTAAGTTAATCGTGTAGTTTTTTAAATGCTTATCGTTGTAGTGTCCTCATAATATTTGTCAGGTATGTCCTGTCAAGCTTAGATCTATATGTTTGAAACTAGGACTGCGTTGGATCTTAACTTAGAAAATGAAAATTAGAACATGAACCAGAGAGTTGGAAATCTTTATTTTGAAATCTAAAATATTTCATGTTGCTCCATCTACTGTAAGTGATTTTTCACCGCTGCTATTATTTTTGAGGGAGGGGTTCAGGCTTTGTGTTTCAAATCTCGGTAAGAAGGAAAATCTCAGCAAAACAAGGTTCACAGATTCCGAGTTTTGCTTTGCATTTTTTCTAATTGTTATGGCTTACGGTCTTTAGGAACTAAATGGATTTTGTTTTGATTTTATTAATAGAATATTAATCTGAATCCTAGCCATAAGCAAGACTAATTCCAAAGAATCTCCGCTGAGTGAAACCCTCAACCATACAACTAAATAAAATATTTTACTAAAGTATATAATAATAAAACACAAAGGTGCTTACGTTAAGCTATAATATGATTAAAATTAGATGATGTGATGGCTTTGGTAAAGTATTTTGTTCCAATTTGTTTGATTCAAACAGTTATGTAGTTTACTTCACATTGCGTGAGAAGTCGTGCAAATCAGTTTTGATTTTTTCCGGCTTATTAACAATATTTACTTTCCAATGTTACCTTAAGGAAAGCAAAATTCTTTCACAACTTCTTATTTTAGACTCCAAAAATGTCCAAAAGAATCAAAAAACAGTCAACGCACCCCAAAATAAGTATTTATAATTTTTCCAAGCTTAAACCTGAATTTTCAAAAATACCGGGTCACCGGGTCACCGGGTCAGGGGTCGACCGGGTCACCGGGTCAGCAAATAGTGACCCGGTTTCATCTCTGTACCCTACAACTAACTGTAACAATCACATTCTAAGCTTTAAAGTAATATAAAAATTGTTGAAATCCAGGAATTGAGCAAATTTTATTACAGTCTCAAAATTTGCTGCGAATACCCGAACCAACACCTTAAGGCAGTGTTGGGCGCGGGCCGCGGGTACCCGCGGGGCGGGGCGGGGCGGGCCAAAAATTAGTACCCGCAGTGGCCCGCGCGGGCCGATGCGGGCCGATTTTTTGTGAGACAGGGTAAGAAAGTTTGAATTTTTGACGAATTCTAACATTATAATGGAACTTTTCATCATTAAAATATATTTTATCTTCCTTTTCCCAATTCTCTTTTCCTTATAATTTTGAATATTACTCATTTAGCATTTTCTGCAGCTAATAAGCGGCGCTTGGTCTTGGTGGACTCGATTTGTTCAAATTTTACGTTCAAACAAATGTTTACGATCTTTGTCGGCTCTTGCCACCTCAGGCCGTGTTACCCTATTTTTTAATAGTTATCAATTTATCAGCGTTGGTTGGTTGATCGTCCCTTTAGAGCGTCGTTTTCAAACGAAGTAGTTCTCTAATTTTCAGAAATGGAAAGAGATCGAGCTTTGCTTACAAGGAAACATTTTACTGGCGCCATAAAACAAACAAAGGTATTTTCTAGCTTTTCAGACAGACAAGTTAAATTACAGACTGACAGTCTTTAAACACCGATTTCTCCTTTGACTTGACCATTGACAATTTTGTGTGTTCATGACACGTAAACATAGCAAATTTTAGATTCTTAAATTTGCTTAATTTCTGCACTTTAAGCATTATCACATAGAAAACGTTTTGTTGGGTTTAAAGCCAACCCGGACGTATCTTAGTCAACAATTGGCCATTTGACGAAATTGACAATTTGGTTGAATTTTACTTGATTTCGGTCATCTGGACAACACATAGAAAGATAAAATTTATACCGATAAAATAGAAAGGTAAAATTTATACCGAATTGACCAGGAGGCTCTACTGAGCAAAGAATTGCATGAATTTTCCTTTTGCTGCTACAAAAAATTTATCTTGAAATTTGGGTCTTTTCTCGCACATGGAGTTTTCCCCACCGAGTCTAGATCATCCCCAGGTCGCATCAAAGGCAGGCACTACAGTCAAATCGCACATGCCACCGCAAAGTTTAAGACATGTCCTCTGCGTAACTGTAACTGTAATTCGTTTTGGGCAATGTTTTCCAGTAGTATAGGATTTCACTCCAAAATTCACCGAAATTTTCAAAGTTCTAAAAAATAGCTGAGAAGCAGCAGGGGGGCTACAATAATACAGTCGCTAGGCCAAAATTCTTACATTAGAAGTCAATAAAAATTTGAAAAACGCACGACTGCATTCTGCAACTGTATGAATGCTTTTGAAAACAACAATCGCGCTTATATGGCAGTTTCTATGGAAAAAAACGGCGAATAATCAATGAAAGTAGCAATTATTTAATGCTATGATGCTTGCATAACCTAAATTTAGTTGCGGGTCGCCGCGGGCCGAATTTTATTGATGCGGGCCGCGGGCCGGCCCTGCGCGGGCCAAAAATCTGAGCGCGGGCTGCGGGGCGGGTGCGGGCCGCAAATTTCGGCCCGCGTCCAACACTGCCTTAAGGGAATAGGTTCTCTTAAGGTGGTGGTATCCTTTTGTGCAGATTTTTTGAAACGTTATAGCTTTCGCAATTTTGTGAGATGGAAACAGCGTTATACATTGTTCACATGAGCTTACGAAACTGGCTAAATTACCAAAAAATCGCAGAAATTTTCTGGCATGCTGACATCTAACAGGATGAATGTAGACCAAAGATTTTTGAACATCGATTTCTCAAAACTGAAGAATCGGCCAAAAGTTATTTTTGTGCCACAATATGAAGGACATATGAGCCGAGCGACGTTTTCTGGATTTGGCTCCGCATGTCTTAGCGGTCGAGAAAATCGGCCAAATGCACGGTAACACGAAATTTCGCAACTTCGCGTTGAGTTTTCTTGCAAATCTACATGTTTTACCCCAAACCAAGAAAAACGTCCTTCCGCGGAAGTGCGAATTTCGACTGCCAAAAATTTCCGGAATCCGTCGAGTAGTTTTTGAGAATTCGATGTCCGAAACAAAATAATCGCAGTTTTGGCAAAATGGTTTTTCGGCCAAATCTCTAGGTTAAAGCAATAAAGCTAATGTGCTCTTGGACTCTGTATTCATTGAGTATAAATAAGCCAACTTTGCCTAACAGTAATTATGAGAAAAACTGATTTCCTCGAAACTGGCCATTTTTTGACCCTCAAAACAGTTTTTTGCTTGAAAACTGCTTCTGCTTTTGCTTTTGCTTTTTCCTCTTTGTTTTTTGTTGATTCATTTTGATTCACATTTTGATTCAGGGGGAAATAAGAAGCAGATTAAGAGATTAATGGGAAACTGTATGAGCGTGTATATGTGTGTATGTTTTAGTGTCTGCATCTTTTCTGTGTGTTTGTAGACATATAGCTACAGCCATGAGAATGCCAAAATTGTGTCATCTTTCTTTGCTTATCAATTGTGCACTGCTTCTTGATTTGGGATCGGGCTTTGGGTTTCAGGTTTTTTGAGTTTTGTGACAGTGTTGACTGACAGTAAATTGTAAAATCTAGCAGTTGACTTTTAAGCTGGGCAATACTTTTTTGACGTTCGCATAGCATTAATAAATAGGCACTCGTCAGAGGCCCCTCATGCTGCCTCTCAGTGGACCGCAAGCGGACAGGAGACGGAGAGACGAAAAGTTGTTTGCTTGAATTTTAATTTATGCCTGTAAAACTTTTCACATACAGTATATATTTGCGTGATCTTTGGAAGGTTTAAAATTTTTTATCTTAAACGCTATTCGAAGTTTTTAAAAGCCTTAATCAAAATTCTAACTCAGCCAAATTAAAGTCCTTTTCCATACTTTTCGGAAGATAGCGAGCGATGTCGGCGATCTTTGTCCATGTTCCAGATTCTTTTCACACTAGTGTTAAAGTATATATTAACTTTTTAATTTCCAAGGTTTTGCACGTGTATGTAGCCCTCTACTTTGAGTTGAATTTTCTCAAATTCCCTAAGAGGTGTTACTTGAATTTTAAAAGCTTATTCAAGTGCGCCGTCGGAATTGGAGTATAAAATACCTACATATATAAAGCGAGGTTCAGAAAAATGACCAAACAATGGACTTAAGTGCTTCTAAACATTAAAGGATCAACTTAAGTTACAAATTCCCTAGTACAGTAGTGTTTCCCTATGTTTGTGTTCCTAAGCTCGCAACAACTAGCGGAGGACCGGATGCAATGGAGAAACATCGTGGTGGATGGGATGGCAAGCCAAAATTTCTTTGAAGTGATGGGTCCAATTTGTGGAGGGTCCGCCGTTAGCGAACAGAGCATAATTTTTGCTCTGATAACAGAGACTATGTAGACAAGATTTTATTTTCATGGCGGTTCTGGGGTTCATAATTTTTTGTAGAGATTTGATCCATAACTATGTTTCGTTTCATTTTTTGATCGGGAGTTCTCGGGGTTCCGTTTAGTTTCAGGTTCTTGGGGTTCTGAATTTTTTCAGAAGATTTAATTCTCTACTGCCTAATTTTAAGTGTTTGCTGGAGGTTCTGAGGGTTCTGGAGTCCGGGTATACCGAAATGTGTGTGCGTTTCTGTAGTGTTTGAGGCCAGGCGGCCGGCCGCCGGCTGGAGAGTCGCTGACCTGTCGGTGAGCCCGTACGCCGGCAGGTTACCGACCTGGAGCAGTTTTAGTGCAGCATTATCACTGCTAAAATATTGATTTTCGGGTGTTTTATTAAAAAACAAAATTTGGAGTTCATTTTAAGCTTAGTTTTAGTTACTCTAAATTGTAAATTTCTGACTGTTAATTTGCATCCCGGCCGGTAGCCGGTGGTTGGCCGGCGAGCGAACAGGCCTCCGGCCTCAATTACTAGTTGTCTGTACTTTAGATATAGAACGAACTTGTTGTTCTTGTCGTCAGCTTTCGATTGATACCCATATTGTGGATATTGGATGTTTCGTACACACAAATTTCAATATAAGTTTACGAGAAAAGCCAGGTGACCCCCCCCAGTACATCCCGGTTATACGCTACAGATTTGATGACTGAGATACATACATATTATAAACATATCATGTCTGCTGAAGGAAAGGATCCGCAACGTAGTCACGCACAAATCAGAGCCCTGGGTGCAAACTCATTAAAAATTTGAGAAACTCCTTTTTTCTGATGGGGTTATAACTTTATCTATCGTGACATAATCATATATAGTGATAAGTTGGTTATTGTGCCAGAAAAAAAACTATTTTAACTTTGGCAGTTTTAACTTTTTCATTTTTACCCTGCAGAGTTAAAAACCGGCAGAGTTGAGTTTAACCCTGCGCATTCATGAAAAGGGTTAAATTAAAAGAATTATTTTTAACTCTACTCAACCCATTTGCGAAAATGCGCTTTAGAATAGTGAGCCACACGATGATTGCTGTCTGCAGTGATACAAGTTAAATGTTACGAATTTAAGATAACACAAATTCAACATCAATTACAAGTTTACAACTATAATAATGAGAGTTAACTTCAACTTAGAGAAAAAATAACTGACTGTTGTTTTTGACACGAAAACTGAAGGTCGCCGATACTGAAATCTTTGTCGGAAACTGAAACTTTAACGAACCACTAATGGACTATTTTGAAACTCTAAAAACTTTTTGGAAACTGAAATTCTATGTAGGCAGGCACTGAGTTTGCTTGCTCAATCAGGTTTGCGATATCAAATCTAAGCTACAATGAATTCAATCCTGAAACTTCACTCGTAAATTCTACCAGAAGCAAGCAAACATTAATTGAAGAGAATTATGCATTAAATAATTTATATATTAATTCATTTTCCATCACAACTGCTTAGCAGCTTAGTGTCTTGCTTTTCACTCTGATGCCAGATCCATTGCATAAAACCAAGAGTCTAATACCAAGAGTGGGAAGCTTGGCCCTTCCTAATGGAAATGGCCTGCGAGATGCTCGGCACATTAAGACCGAAATCTCGGGGGGGGGGCACCACTTACCATTGTTCAGCATGTGTTTATATGCGTTTGAACTAAAACGCATCTATTTGGCTAGTCGCCTACCTTATGTCAAATTTGCGTGTATAAGCGGACCCCCCCGAGATCTCGGGAGGGGGGTCCCGCGTAGCGTTGTTAAGCGTGTTTATATGCAGTCGAACTGAAATGCACTGATGAGGACTACGATAGCTAAGTAGCCAATTAAATACATTTCAGTTCAATCGCATATAAACACACGCTTAACAACGCCAAGCGGGACCCCCCCTCCCGAGACCTCGGGAGGGGGGGGGTCCGCTTATACACTCAAATTTGACATAAGGTAGGCGATTAGCCAATCAGATGCGTTTTAGTTCAAACGCATATAAACACATGCTGAACAATGGTAAGCGGTACCCATCCCAGAGATTTCGGCCTTAATGTGCCGAGCATCTCGCAGGCCATTTCCATTAGGAAGGGCCAAGCTTCCCACTCTTGGTATTATAGACTCTTGATAAAACGTACGTAGTATGCAGTTTACTTCATTTACAGTTTGCACTTTCTAAACCTTTCTATAGCAAGTTTCTTGGCATTGAGTAAATTTCAGGCTTTAATAGCCTCGGCCCGAAATTTACTAAATTTGACGTAGTTTTTACACATCACGACTAGCTTTTTAAATCTTTCCATTTGCAATTTTTAGTTAAAAAATTTTCAGGGGGGGGTTGCTTACGACCCACACCCTCCAGTTTTTAGGTTCGGTACGCCCCTTGAAAAGATTAAATTATTTTTAATTTAAACTAATCTAATCATAATCTTATATCTTAATCTACTGAAAACTGATAACTTTATTGCATAGCAAATAAATATATGCATTAGCAAACGTAATGTAAAAACAAATAAACAAATAAAGCGAAATGAATACATTTAAATACTGAAACAAGTACGTAACAAAGATGAACGAAAGACTAAATTTAATGCTCCCTCTCTGTTTTTTGTTAAGGACACGAGTGCCTTGCTACACCCTTCCAGTACTTGCTGCAATAATTTCAACTACTGCTTAGTTCCACCCTCCCCCCCAAGCCCCTAAGACCTGTTTCTTTTCCTAAGACCTAAGACCCTTTTCTTTTACAAAATTAACCAGATTTTAACAGTAGTCTACAAATACTTCCCAAGACATCTCAGCGATAGTCACCGGAAGTATCTAGACTATAGCAAAAAAGATTTTCCCTTCAAGAAAAATTGGCTAACATTAACAGTCATTTCTGGCGACTGTAAACATGGTTTTCTTTTTGTGTAAAATACTGTGTATTTACACAAAAAAAAATAAATTTACACAGTGAAAAACTAATTTACACAGTCTTTTGATATTCTCATTTCTGGCGACTGCTTTTAGCTGGGGGCTGCCGCCCCCAGACCCCCGCCTCTTTCCAATCATTTACCATGGTTTTATGCATTGCGACATCATTATAGGTGTTCTATTGTTTCTGAAAATACATCTGCTAATCCAGTTGCGTTTAATTTATTTACGCACAGCAGTGGTTTTTTTATTTTTCAGAAAAAGTGTACTAGCTATCTGGGTTTTCTCTAGGCCAAAAAAAGTGGGGGGGGAAAGTGGGGGGGGGATCCCCCCCCACTGGGGGGGGGGGGGAAGACCCAAAGTGGGGGGGGGGAAATAAAATGAGCTAAAAATGCTAAAAATGCGGTAAAAATTGCGTGTTTTCTACGTATACTGCTACATGTAAGCTAAAAAGTGCTCAAAAATCAAGATTTAGTACCAAAATAGACGATTTTTAACCAAAAAATTCCGGCGAAGCCGGAAAATTTTTGAAAATTTTGACCAAAAATCCTAAAAATTTGGCATTTTCTGGGCACCTTATAGTGAGTGGGGGAAGCCCAAGAGGGTCCCCCCCCCCCCCCCCCCCCCACTAAAGAAAACCCAGGCAATCCTCTAATATTGGTAGGATAGTACAGTATAGCTAGTACATACGATTCACGAGCGTTTCTTGTACATATATATCTTTTATCAAAAAGCAGTCTGAGCCACACGAAAATTTGCTGTCTAGCCAACAGATATTCAACACGAAAGCTAAAAGAATGCAACTTTTCAATGTGTTTTTGCCGATAATTTTAAAAAATTTCTCAACTTTTTTGGGGCTCAATGGGTGTTTTCTGTCCATATTTTATGAAACTCCCTAGCAGCATTAAAGCTTCGAACCTTTTAGTACGTAACCAGCGTGTTTGCGAATTCAAAAGTTGGAAAATTAAAGAAATGGTTTCAGTGGTATTTTCAGAAATTAGAATTTGTCCAATTCTAGTTTTGGCATTCAATGGATAATCTGTTTAGACCTTTATTACAATTTACAAAATTTCCTCAGCGTCTAGCTCCCCAGACCCCCCGCGTAGGTCCTTCTGGAAGTGCGGTTGCCGAACTTTGCTTGAATGATCCGAAAATAACATTGTTGCAATAAAATCACGCTTAAATTTATTTTATTTCGTATTATATCTGAAAAAACACTTTTAGATTTTACACAGCTTCAACAAAATTACACACTGAAATTTAAATTTACACAAGATTACACAGGTCCGATCTTGAAAAAGAAAACCCTGACTGTAAATAATATTTAGCAAGGGCGACGTATTAAGGTTAAGGGCAGATAAGACGTGCTGCTTCCCACTACGTAACCATTTTTACCCTGGAGATTGATGTAAACAAGTTTTGACAAAGTTCATCAAAGACAATTTTTTCCTGATTAGCCAAATAAAACAGTAGCCCACCAGTTACATTTAAGGCGACGGGAACGTACAACCCCGCTTTCCAACGAGTGCACAGCTAGCTAGCTACAGCAACAGGTTTACAGCATTTGAAACGGCGACAGTACGTACAAGCCCCGGCTTTCCAACGAGTGCAGTTAAACCCTGATGTTGTTTCAATATTATTCAGAACACAACCACAGATGTTAGCCAACTTTCTTGGGGGCCTTTAATTGCCTGATTAAAATAAATTATGACTAATTACAAAGAAATGCAAAGAACCACCACAAGAACAACATGAATAGTAAAAAACTTTGCAAAATATAGACAACAGAAAGGACTAGATAACGTTAACAAAACCCGCCATTTCCACCTTTAGTTTGGAGGACATATCGGTCACATAATGGGCCAATGCTAACAATCACAAGTTGTTCACGGCTTTCTCCAATAAAGCAAAGCAAATTTATGTGCATCTTGGTCGACTCAAGTAAGGATGACTAACGTCTGAACAGAAACTCTTAAAGAAGAGATGCAGCAGTACATCAATACTGAAAGCAAAACATCAATGTCTCAAAAATATTTTTCAGAAATGAAAAAACAACTGAAAAATCGTACGTTTTATGAGATCAGAATGAAGAAACTTAATTGAACAGTAAGCGCACGATTTCATAAAAATGTGCGTTTCTCCACTTATTAGATATGCCAGCCTAAGGCTTAGTATTAGTAGTGTAGGAGTTTCCAACTCTTAATACTATCTTTTCTCTTCTGCACTCTTTTGTCTTCCATTTAGGATCAAACCATTTCAACCAAATAATTTAAAAAATATATAAATAAAACCAAACAAAGTGAAACCAGCACCTTAAAAACGCCAACCAAAGTAAACATAATTACTATTTCAATCACAGTCAAGGGGCATTGTCACCGCAAAAATACCCGAACACATTTGGCTGCTAAGGCTTAAAATATACGAAGAGATCACCCACCAATCACCATAGGTCCATTAAATAGAGAAGTGAGTTTGCATAACAATTAGTGATTTAAATGACCTTAATAACCTTTTTATTCAGTTTTAATTATCTGAAAAGCTAAACAATAGCCATCACTTTAGATATGTAGCTTATACGTATACAAAAACTTCCCAAGACTATCGGAATTCAAAAACTAACTAGGTGCATCTTAAATCTGGAAGCAGCCGCACCGTAAATAAACATGGCACAAAAAGACAAAACTTTATGCAGTAGTGCCCCCGCCCCCTGCCCAGGGATATCAAAGCACCTTACCCAACCTACCTCTCCAACAAAATCCATCATAAAATTAAGAGCATTAAAATTAACTCTTAGTTTCTACAGTTCATCACTGTCATCCAGGTTAATCTGTTCCTCCATGTTGAGCAGGAGAGACTGTTTCTGCCCAGAGCCGCCAACCGAAACGGAAGAAGCCGAGCCAGGCTCCAGGCTGGCGGCAGAGGCGGGACGGGATCCGGTTCGAACCGGTTCAGAGAAGAAAGTGTCAGCGGCTGGGACGGAATGACGCAGTGGAAAGGCAGCAGGCGGTCGACGAACTGAGAGAACACTGAGGAACAGGTAGCCCAGAAGCGTGAGCACGGGCAGCACAATACAGAGGGCAATCACAAGCATAGACTGAAATAAGACAGCCGCAGTACAGTACACTACAGTGTGACAGCATTTTTTGCAGATTATGTAAAAAATATATACGTAATTGGATTAAATGAGAATATGCAAGCAGCAGAGGCATCGGCAGTATTACTTGTAGAATTGAAAATACGGCTAGCATTGTCTTAAAACTTCCATTAATGAAAGAAGGGTTAAAATAGTGTTGAAATTTACTGTTGCAAGAAGGTATCGCTCCAAAAACACTTCTATTTTTACAATATTTCGCACAACTCTCACTGTCTAATCACGCAACTGGCAAACTATTCTGACTGCTGCGTAATTAAAATAAGGGTTCGATTCGAATACAGACTGAAACGATCCTTGGATAAAAGTAGGTTTCGACTATGACATTATTATAAGTATGTAGTATTTAAAAATTATCAGAAAGATTACGTTAAGTATGTACAGCTTTTTAATAACTTTATTTTTCATGAATTTCACCTTTTCTGCGAACTTCGCGAAAGGTGGCAATTTTCATAAAATTTGGCGAATTTCGCGTAGACATTTGAAAGTCTGAATTTACGCGAAATTTCAATGTAAGTCAGCTATGCCAAACTTCAGCAAAGTCACGTTTTCCGTGAAAATCTTCGCGAAGTTCGCTAAATAGGACGTATATAATGTAAATCGCAACCTTTCGCAAGATTCGCGGAAAAGGTGAACTTCACAATAAATATTTTTTAAAGAGCTGTATTGTAGACTTGATGTTAGTTTTGAACTCTTCAAAAACCATCAAGAACCAATCAGTAAGCTACCGTAGTGATGTAGTTGTATTGTATTTTAGGCTTTTTACGAAAAGCCGGTTTTCCAAAAATGACTGCTGATGAATGAAAATGAAGTGATATCTACGTAAGTAGAATACAACTTAATGCAAGCTTAGGTCAGCAACCTTATTGGAAGTAGAGGCAAGCTGATGCAGCAGCAGCGAAGAAGAAGAAGCCGGCAAGTAAAACACCGTTTCATTGAGGGCCTCTCTTAGGTAGGAATTAAGGCGACCGTCAATCGGCTCCGGCGGATTTAGGCCCAAAATCCGGCAGAGTAACGGATAGAGATCAATGGCCGGGAAGGGTTCCGCGATCCGATAGCCATGGCGGAAAGCCGGGCCCTGAGCCACGAAGAAGGATCGCATCTCCCAGTTGTCAGTGAAGTAGCCATGTGATCCAAACCGGGCAGGATGACTGTCAGTGTAGTTGGAATAGTTACTGAAAATAAAAGAAACGTACCTAGATTATTCCTAACACTGCGCGTAATTTACGAAACTAATTAGCACAGTCAACTATCGTCACCTTATACAAGGCAAAAGTCTTGACTTATCCAAACAAAACTCAATAACCTCGAGAGAATACCTCTTCTTCAACAGTGAGGGAGCATGTCTAGGCAAGCATTTATAGGAGTTGTTTATACCAGCTTTCCGTTACGGGTTTTAAACTGTAAAATTTATCAAAAGCTCACAGGGATCGTCTTCCAACCTGTAACTTTTGCGGGAAAGCCAGCTAAACACTGACTCACTGAGCCCTGGACGCACAATGTAGACGGATAGTAAAGTCAGCAAGAAACTACAGTTAAAAGTTACCGGCTGATAATGTATTTTTACAGTCATTAATCATTCCTACAAGATACTTGATAATCGAACAATGAACAATCGAACATCTAATATTTGCCTACCCATACAACAGGACATAGGCCAGATCTGGAACTACAATCACCGGTCCAATTCTAGAATTTTTGGCCCAATGATATTCAACCGGAAAATCATCCTTCCAGAAAAGAGAATAGCTGAGGTTAAATTTGGTCTTCTGTTCCTGAAGGCGCTCATAGAAAGGCACAATATCAGAGCCGTTCACCGGGAAATAGGAGAACTCATTTGGTCTAACATTCTAAACAGGACAGGAACAAAAAGTTAGAAAAATTACAGTACAAATTGGAAGCAGTGTAATCAAAAAACCATTAAACACGCTCGGCTCCAACTTCCAGCTCAAATGCCACACGCCGGATGTCACTGAATTGTATACGTACTAAAGCACTGCACACCATTATCCATAGAGAAATAATGAAAAGCATGCACATGACATGGTGACATGACATGACATAATGCACATCATTATGTTACAGCATCTTAAAGCGTTCAGGTACTACGTACATCTTGTCAGGATTGTTTTTGCAGCATCAACCAATGAACATTGTTGCACGCATTTGGCGAATTGTTAAGCAATTTTTATGGGGAGCTCACACGAAAAGAGCGCTTAGCTTTTGTTGTGTAACCTATACGTTTTTACGTTTAAAAATTGCTAGAAATACGAGAAACTGTAATTCCTTTTAAGCTACAATGGAGAAAATTCATTTAAAAATAACGGAAGCAAAGCCGAAAATTAATGTTTTGAAAAATTAGCATAAAATGCTTAAATTTGGTGATTTCATTTAATAGAGGAGGTCAAACAGTGATGTGCGAGAGGACCGATGTGGGAGGTAGTGATCTGAACTGTATTTCCGGATAACCGGATAATTTTTATATCCGGATAATACCTGATTTGAGAAAAATATCCGGATGCCCGTGCGCATTTCAGACAAAGTAATAAAAAATTAGCAAATTTTTGACAAAACTTCTAAAAAATTTAAAATACTTTTCAAAAATTTCTCTGAAAATGTTTTTGAATCAAAGGTTATCGCTTGGTTGCATGACAAATTCACACCAAAAAATTGACAGAAAAATTGAAAAATTTAACTGCTAAATCGAAAAATTATTTTTCTTGAAGCTAGTTTGGAATAGGCGGATATTCGGATATGAAAAAATGTCCGGTGACCATCACTAATGGGAGGACCACAGCCCCACTCACCCCCAACAAAAATCCGGCAGCAAGAATTTTGGTTTCCAACCTGTATCATTTCTTTTGGAATGTATTTTTCCATGTCAATCAGATACTCTGGATTTCTAACATTGACATGACCATGATCAGACAGAAGGACTATGTTTAGTCGCTCAGCCAGATCAGGATCTGCAGAAATCTGATCCAGCATGTAGCCAGTCAGGGCATCCAAATCCCTGATCTTCTGATCCACAGCTGGGCCCTCGATATCATTGTGATGCTCCGTTTCGTCCGGTTCAGATATGTAATAGAAACCTAAAAAGCAAAGACAGAACATAAATAAGAAAGAAAAACAAAGACAAAACCCTAAATACAACACAAAATTAAATAAAGTGGCAAAAAAGCTAACCTGGGGTAGGGCGGAGAATGGGGTCACGCTGAAGACCCTTTAACACCGCAAACCGTGATTTCCACAACTGCGTCTTACCTCTCACGATGAGATGATGTGTTTTGGCGATCATTTATAACGATAAACCTCCCTCGAAAAAATTTCAGAGTGCGAAACTGCCCTCCCTGGAGGAGCACGAATATTTAATGTGGGCTACTGCAGATCTTGAACAGGTACAGTAGAACCAATCGAACTTTTGAATCATTCCTCTCGAATCATATTCCACTCTTTTTGTTAATGGGACGATTCAAATCTTACATTTTACTCCCTCCCTATCCTATGCCTCTTGAAGAACAAATCCCTCCCTATCCTATCCCTCTTGAACAACAAACCAGACAACAGCATACCTACGAATTAGAAAGTAAGAGATACGGTACATTTCACCGAAAGAATGACCGTTGGCGAAATTTCAAGAAAAAATTGCAATTTTAGGAAATTTTGCTACATTTGAGGACCTTAAGCTTGAGCATATTTTGCAAACTAAGACCACGAACCAACCCGATCGCGAAATAAACTCTCGCTGAATTTTTTCGCCACTTTTTCAACTTTTTGGCCATTTTGAATTTTTTCAGTTTTCAAAGGCAATTTTCGAGAATAAGTTGTTTAATGAGCTTGTTTAAATTTAGTTGCAAAATATGGGCAAACTTAAGGTCCTCAAATGTAGCTAAATTTGCTAAAATTGCATTTTTTTCTTGAAATTTCGCTAATTTGTCAATTTCGCCAACGGTCATTCTTTCGGTGAAATGTACCGTATATTATGCACCTAGATTGATGGGATTTTCTGTATCCCGGAACCAGGACAAAACTTTATCAAAATTTGCCTCCCAAATGGATAGGTTTCCAAAGATTTCATCAAAGTGAAAGGCACGATCCGGTGGATCTTTCTCGTTCCATCTAACATCACAAGAGGGCCAAAACAGACAACCAGAGGCCCGCTTGGGATGGCGTTGCGGCGCAGTGGCGTCGCCTTCATCGCGACTACGGTTAGCATCCTGAGCAGAGGCCTCTTCGTTCAGTTGCCACAAAGGATGGCCTCGGTACCACTTTCCCTCCAATGACTGATTCAGAACCTGAAACTTACGAAAACAATGTTCATATCACAGAGTTACACAGCTATAAGAAGGTATATAGCCTATGTCAGTATGTGAGTTTCAGTCTTTGCAGATAAGGGGCAAAAATTTTTTCAGTATTACTGTGCATATTTGCAGCTTGTTTTACAAAATCTGACTTGGATCCCGTTAAGGAGACATATTACAAGAAATTCATAAAGTTAAAGTCGTGCCCGTTTTAATTTGAGACAGTGTCTTAACCACAGATCATATACATGTAATTAAATTATGTAACCTTTGAATCGTTGATGAAATTGAAATAGTCAAAGAATTCACCAAAATCCCAAAACTGATTCCCAATGATACCATGGTTCTCAGTGTGGAGCCCTGTGGAGGTAGCGACAAAATTAGGCATTGTCGACGATGGAAACTGCGGAATGGTACCTAAAATGAAAACACGCAAATATATAGATAGCATATTGTAACCGTTTACGCATAATTGTGCGTCTGGGCTTCCTCTGGGAGTTGGGGGGCTCCCAGTATGCCTCTCGCTAGCGTAGCCAGAAAAAACTTCGGGAGGGGAAATGCCAAAATTTGTGGGGGGGTCTAGTGGCTGAGCCCCCACAAAGGTGGAAAAAATTTGTAATTTGTGATCTTCCTGCCAAGCATTCTTTGAAATAGGTAGGTAGGTAGGAACTCACTTCCCGCCCGCTAGCTGGTGAGCTGTCGCGAGGACTCTCCACAGAGACAACCAAGGCTATCAACAACCAGGGGTTATCCACATTGGATGTAGGAAGCTTAAAACCAGAGAGTCACCCCCACACTTTTACGTGCCGGCAAGCTGGACAAACCATTGAAGCCAGTACAGAAGGCTAAACATTTTCACCTAGTGAAGTGAACCGGTGTGGTCACTCCACTGAGGCGGAACTGACTTGTGCTGGTCGACCTGCGACCGTCCTTACTCATCCTCATCATTATACGTAGTACCTACATATAATGCGTTTTCTTGTGCTGTATGGCGTTTTGTATTCCACTTTTTGCGTTTCGCTTTATGGCATTTGGGATTTGTACCGAATGCTATTCTATTGGTGTGAATAGTAGGGCCTAGGGGCGAACAAGTGCAATCATAGAGGTGGGTCCACAGTGCTCCTCTTGATACTTTTGCGCACATATACATTACGTATACGTATATTTGCGTGTCTTTTGCACTTGAACTGATATAGCACTGTGGGGCGTTGTTCATTCCATTCCCTTGATCCTCGAAGGTGTCACCAAATAGCGGGTAGGCATAGGTATATACCTGAAGTTAAGTGATGTAGTGTTATCAGCGGGGCTTGGCATCAGTTGGATTTTACCTGTTTTCCGTTTCCATACCAGAAAGTGTGACACGTGAGCCATAGCTTAAGCATAGGATTGCGTTGCCTCGTCGATGACCACATCTCTGGATCCATTACTGGCTGGTTTCTAAGTTGGCTCGCCACGCCCTCCTCCTTTCTCAACCGGGCTTGGGACCGGCTACGGCGGAGTTCCGGAAAAATGTTGAGACAAATATCCAGAGTTGAAAATGAATTGATAACTGGACAAACCACGCCAAATAAGCAGGGACGCCCAGGATTTTGAAATGGGGGGGTCGAGCCGAAAAAATTTTTTCTTTCGCCAACTCGCTTGCAGTGGGGGGAGGGTGGCGGCAAGAATTTTCAACAGTTTCCTGTTGCTGCAGCACGAGTAAATAATTTGGGAATTGTCAGTAGTCCACTCGAGGGGTCTGGGTGGCGGCCCCCCCAGAAGTTGAGAACTTTTTGAAATCATGAAAAAATCCGTACTGGAAGCCTTTAAAAAGATTGTGATAAAAGCTGATAAATTTTTTGAAAAGATCTGAATTAAGAGCTCTACAGGTGCAACGATTTAAAAACTGAGCTAGAAAAGCGCTTAGAAAATCTTTAGAAAGCGAGATAGAATGGTGCCGTAGACGCGAAAAATTTTTATATTTTTCAGTGAAGCACCGAAAATAGCTCAATGTTTGCCTTCTCCCCCAAAAAATCCCCCTGGGTTTACTTTACTGGGGGGGGCTCCCCCCCCACTTTTCGGGTTCCCTCCCTCCACTCGACCTCTTCCCCCCCCCACTTTTTTGGGCTTCCCCTCACTTATCCTAGGGTGCCCAGTAAATGCCAAATTTTTAGGATTTTTGGTCAAAAATCGTCATTTTTGGTGCTAAAACTCAAGTTTTGAGCACTTTTAAGCTTATTTATAGCAGTATATGTAGAAAACAGGCTTTTTATACGGTATTTTTGGCATTTTTAGCCCATTTTATTCCCCCCACTTCTTTCGCCTAAAGTAAACCCAGTTCCCAGGGGGTCGGACAAAAGGGGGAGGGTCGGAACCCCCAAAACCCCCCTGGGAGCGCCTATGGAAATAAGGTATTTCGAACTAATTTTTTGGGTTCCAAAGCTATGATAGTAAATAGATTTTACTAAGTTAAGAATTGAAGTTCATCCAATAGCAGGGAAAAACTTTAGGAGGTGAGCACAATTGCGGGGCCCCATCCCGATGCCCTGGCAGTGCGTCAGGGGTCTCACAGAGAGTGAGTCATTGTGGGAGTTGGGGCAGAAATTTTTCCAAAATTTGCTAGAAACAAGAAGATTTTAGTGTTAGAAAGGGCAAAAAGGTGAGGAGAAATCTCAGGCGAAGCTGACAGTTTTTTAAATAGTTGGCTTTCTGAGCGTTTTCAGGGAATAATTTGGTATATACCAAACGGGGACTTCTAAGTTCACGTGTTTCGTGGATATGACAAATTGATCCCTTAACAAATGATGTCACTTCGCCAACGCCAAAATTCCCCGTTAAATATCTGGAACATACGGGACGGGAAGCTAACGAATTCACACATTCACTGAGTATGTAGTCTATACTAGCATATATATAATCAAGTCATAATGATAGAAACATAATAATTGGACGTCACGAAACAATTTTTGGAGCTGTTGAGGCATCTCATAATACAAGAACCAAAAATGCTCCTTCGTCGCATGTAAAATACATATGAGTACTCTCAGGCAGGTTGTACAAACACGGAAACTAGCCTGTAAAATGCATATGAGTGGCGTTGAGGTTGTAAATTAAGGAAAACAAGTTGCAACGGCTTAACATATGAGCCTGTCCTACAACGAGGCTCATATTGGCGTATGTCATAATATAATTTGTCGAAATTTGACCTTCATATAAATAGCACGTAAAGCTTTTCATTACAAAATTGTCCTTCACACATCTTGTCGCTAAGACATTATACTGTGCATACGCATTATACGGCATGCCACTCTGCGCTCTGACTCAGAGCCATGTGGGGAAAGCATTACGTATGTGAGAGTAGTGTGTCATAGTGTTCCGAGAATACAGTAGGTGTACTATAGTGCTTCCGGAAATAGTAGGTGCCATGGTGTTTCGGGAAACATCAGCTTGCATATGTACAGTTAAACTTGAGGTGTCGCAGTTCACTTCGTTCTGTCCATTTCTTTCAAGCCACAATGTTAACATGTTATGTCTATTCATTCGTTTTTTCTTTAATATGATGACCTGATGATCTTTAAGATGGCTGCACTGTGACGCCAATATGAGCCTCGTTGTAGGACAGGCTCATATGTTAAGCCGTTGCAACTTGTTTTCCTTAATTTACAACCTCAACGCCACTCATATGCATTTTACAGGCTAGTTTCCGTGTTTGTACAACCTGCCTGAGAGTACTCATATGTATTTTACATGCGACGAAGGAGCATTTTTGGTTCTTGTTTCCATTCTTTTACATATGTATGCGCAACAAAGAACCAACATAATATATTTCCGAACACCATGCGCAAGCAGATACTATTTTGACCACTTTTGGAAAATTTCATATTTGACCCAAAATCGCTTACGTCCCCACCCCACCCCACCACAGCACTCTACAGCCACTTTGAGCATGCAATTCTATGACAAAAGTTGCTCAGCTCACTTAGGGCTTTCATTTGGTACCAAATTTGACCACTTTTGAAAAATTTCATTTTTGACCGAAAATCGCCTAAGTCCCCACCCCACCCCACCACAGCACGCTACAGCCACTTTGAGCATGCAATTCTATGACAAAAGTTGCTCACCTCACTTAGGGCTTTCATTTGGTACCAAATTTGACCACTTTTGAAAAATTTCATTTTGGACCACCTGACCCCTTACCGACCTGATCCCTCAGACGGTCAAGTGGAGCCAGCCCAGCAAAATGGGTGCGTTGTGCAGCAAAACGGACACCGGAAATGAGCTGGGCGCACCAGAAAACCCCTATAGAGAAAGTTTTGAGAGGCCAAGTAGAGCCTAGTATGGACCTCCAGGAAACCGTTGCCGACATGAGTCTCCAGACAACAAAGTGGAACCAGCCCAGCAAGATGGATGAGTCGGACGGCAAAACGGACACCGGATATGAGCTGGGCGCACCAGAAAACCTCTATAGAGAAAGTTTTGAGAGGCCAAGTAGAGCCCAGTATGGGCCTCCAGGTAGCGGTTGCCGACATGACCCTCCAGACGGCAAAGTGGAACCAGCCCAGCAACTTGGGTCAGTCGGGCAGCACAATTGATAGCGGGAATCGATTCTCCGTCCGCAAAAACCTCTGTATGCAAGATTTGAGGCTTCCAGGTCGCAAAATAAGCGAAAAAACTAAGTTCAAAGTTGGACCCAAAATTCACCAACTTTGGCAGGCCAGTACCCAAAAATTACGCTCAGGGCCGGAAAATCATATAGCAATTGAACGACCCTGATATGTGTCCTATTCAGCCATATAGGCAGTATTGCCCCATATATAGCCCAGTCTGACTTATTACAGCGCCTTTGAAGCATACTTTTTAACCATTTTAGCGTTTTGGCCGACTTTGGCCCCCCGCCAAAAATTTTTTCCGGCTCTGGGAGGCATAAAAACTAGCCTATCGGCTTATTTTTGTTGCGTACTCCAAGAATATATATGGTTTTCATAGGCAAAAATTTTTCTATCTGTTGTTATTAAAGCTACAAAACCCCCTTACCAGACGTCAAAGCGGAGAACCGGAAAAAAACATCACTCTCGTAAGCGATTTTTGGCGCAACTTTTTAACGGAAAGTGGTACGGGGATGAAACTTGGCCAATATACTAAACTCGACACGTACAATTTTTTGCGCACATAATCTGCGCAGGATCTGCGCAGGAATCTGCGCAGCTTCTGCGCAGCCCTGTTTTAGACGGTCATTCGACCATTTTCACTCATATTATAGGGAACACATGCCTAAAGTACGGAAATTGGTTTATACTACCATGGGGTTTATATTATACACATACATACGTACTAGCATGAATGAAAAACGCAAAATCAAACCTTTGACAGCCCATACTCCATTGTTTGCAAGCTTCATAAGATTAGGGGTTCGCTCTGGAGTAATATAATCATAGCGAAGACCATCATAAGCAATGACCAAAACAAGTGGAACTGGGGATTCTGTTGTTCCTGACACCTCTATCCCTAGTAACATCGCAAAAGTCCATGAAACCAGTAGGAGATACAACAGCATTTCCTGCAGCATAAATAACTGGAACAACAATACAATTATATATACAGTCTGTAAAAATGCTGATCCGGACTCAGAAGTATGAAAAAATTAAACAAGAAACTGAGCACATGTCGGTTAGCCATGGGCTCCAAGCAACCCAGGAAGCTACGTAAAGTAACTTAGATGTGTTAGGGGGGGCAGCCATAGGTCTAATTGGGGGGGGGGGGTAAACACACCCAGCCAGTTTTCGAACCCTCCCCCCCAGAAATTTTTGGGGGCCCCCGGCCCCCGCAACTGGGGGGGGGGGGGTAGTCGCGTTGAAGGCGCGAAAATTGGCCAAGAAATGGGCATTTTTAGGGTCAATTTTGCAAGATTTTTCAAAAAAGTCCAAATTCTTGGCTTAACGTGTTTATTATATATTTATACACGTTTATAACGGTTCTATGGACTTGTAGACTTAATATTAATTGACCTTGTTCTGGACTTAGAAACAAGTTGGCAATCAACTTTTCGAGTTTAAAACCCTTGCCTAGTGTTAAAATTATATACTTCATGACTTCATGTTTTTCGGCTTTAGCAATGGCTGAAAATGCAATTTTTGGCATAAAATAAAAATAGAAAAATTTTTGGGGGAGGTTTGGGGGGGTCATGGGGGGGGGGAGTTTGGGGGGGTCTAAAAAGAGGGTCCCCCAACCCAAATCCCCGTTACACCTATGTTTTTAGGGTAGCAAAATTTTTCAAAAAAGTCCAAATTTTTGGCTTAACGTGTTTATTATCGCGAGATAATAAATAATTATTATATACACGTTTATAACGGTTTTATGGACTTCTAATCTCAATATTGACCTTATTCTGGACTCAGAAACATGTTGGCAATCAAGTTTTCGAGTTTAAAAACACTGTCTAATGTCAAAATTACTTAATGCTTTCATATTTTTCAGCATTAGCAATGGCTGAAAATGCGATTTTTGGCATAAAAATTGAAAAATTTTTTTGAGGGAGGTTTGGGGGGTCTAAAAAGGGGCCCCCCCAAAATTTCGGGGGAGGGGGCCCCCCACCCCAAATCCCCGTTACACCTATGGTGGCAGCCATAGTTTCACCAGGGGGATACTCCCCCGAAATTTTCGACCCCCTTCGACCCATAGTTTCCTTAGGGGGGGGGGGCGGTTGGGGGGTAACCCCCCCAAAATTTTTCGACCAACTTTACCATAGGTGTACCTTGAGAAAACGTTGGGGAGGGGGCAGAAGCTTTTGAGTACGTTTAATGTACTGTACATCGAAAAAGGAGCATTTTTAGCTAAAAAACTTGGGTACAGTTTAGGGGGGTCCTCCCCCCCAAGTTTCGGATTTGGGTGGGGTCCCCCCCCGAGCCAAATTTGGACCTTCTACTCCCCCCAACCCAAACAGGTGGTACACCTATGCATTTGGGGGTGGGGGGGTCTGCCTCCAAAATTTCGAGGGTGGGGTCGGTCGGCACTTTTCCATTTGGGGGGAGGGGTTCCCCCATAGTTTTTTTTGCGTCAGGGGCTGCGTCATGGCGCAAATTTTTTTCGTGTGACGCAAATGAAATTAGCCCTGACTCAAGCCTGGCGCAGCTGGATTTAAACTTCAACTAGAGGCAAAATTGTGCAAACTTGCTGGAAAAATTGTGTTTCAAGCGTGATATTTCTAAAAATTTTCTGCTGGGGGCACACGAAGACTTTTCCTGGAAAAAATCGGAAAAAAAA
>JASAND010007208.1:0-19830 GCA_030248195.1 Trissonchulus latispiculum | reverse complement strand
GCGGGAACTTTAGTACTATGAGCAGTCTTGAGTGCTCTTTTGTAGCTCAAGCGAGTGCAAGCCAAAACATATAGCACCCGTGTTCCTCCCCCCATTTTTTTATCGAAAAGCCATGTAATCACACTGTTATCTACTATGTACTCTTGCATGTATACCTTTTTCTGAGCAACTGGAAAATATAACACTCTTATCTACTGTGTACTCTAACATCCTTTTTTTTTTAAACTGCAGAAATTCATTAATACACTCTTAGCTATTATGTACTCTTGCATTCTTAAATCTGGAAAAAGTCATCAATACAGGGCCCCCCCCCCCCCCTGTTAGCCCGGTCCAACTTAACTTACACCTAAGGGCAGGTCTACAGCCCCATGATAGGCTTTCAGGCAAACTAGAATCGATTCGGCCGCACGTTCACGAGCCACAAAAAGTCGGCCGAAAGCCACGGTTGGATCAGTTTAAAGATGGTGCCCAAATTGCCAGGTAGAGATTGTTTGCGTAGGATTTCTTCGTACAGTAGGTGGAGAGCGTTCACAATACTGGTTAGATTAATCTGAAAAGAAATCATGTAATATAAACATTACAAATATAGAAGTAAGCTAATCAAATAATTATACTTATGAAAGAGAGATTAACCAAAAAAAATCTGAAATGTAGTGCAGACAGTTAGAAATAAAAATTAATTAAGATATTAATAAAAACCATAAATTAAAGAAAACTACTATTAGAATTGTCTCAGAATTGAATATCAGAAAAAAACCAAATTTCTGAAAAAATAGAAAAAAGTTACCTCTTCCTGTTGAGAGTGATCCTTCTTAACGCCGCCTATCGGATAGACATACTGAGCAAAAACGGTGCAAAAGGACCAAATATCCGAATCAGGCAGGGGTGGTTCCAGTTTTCTGAAATAAAATATTAAAAAAATAATTTTTCAAATTAAACAGAACAGTTAAAATTCTTTTCAGATTTTTGTTCACAAAAATTCATTCAAAGCTAACACCAACGGCCACAAATAATAAAACCGACTACTAATTTGTATCAAAAAAGGCAGCCTATTTAGCAAAAGCCGTCATTCATAAATTACGACGAAAAAACTAAAAATCCCCCCCTCCCGGTGAAATTTAAGGTGAGCCCTCACGTACGCTAAGGATGCAGCCGCTGTTAATGCTAGCACTCGAACGTTACTGGACACAACTTCTTCCGAAGGCTCTGCCTTGAAATAATCCTAAAACGGCAAATAAAATTAAAACCGGAATTCAAAAAGAATTAGTGCTCACAAAATTACCTCCCTCACCCCCCTTGCCTCTACCATGCACACTATTGAAGAAAATCTTATGCTCAACCAATTCCCGAAAAACAAATTTCCTTTTCAAGAAACAAAAGAAAATTCAAGTGGAAAAAGAAAAAAGCCCCCAAAATCATAAAAAATACCTTGAGATACATCAGCATAGAGCCTCGTTGGGTGAAATTATACTCCGCCAGCAAATGGGTAGGATGCACAGCATTGGCAATAATGTTCATGGTGGTCAGCAAATTTTCCTTCACAAGAGTATCCTGTCAAAAAACAATAAAATTAGAGCAAAACTTTAAAAAAGCCAAAAACCAATACCGAAACAAAAAAGATACCTGCACTAAGTTCTATCTTTTTCCCCAGTGTAACAATAATATTATGTACGCATAATAATATTATTATAATCGAACAATGCATAAGCTTATCATGCTCAACCAAAATTTTAATATTTGTGGGGGAAATTATACAAATTCCAGTATCAGTGTTTCACTCTACCTAAAAAATGAACAAAACCAAAAAACCTACAAGACAAAGTCTGGATTCTACACAACAGGATGCTTAAATTCAATTTGAAAAAATCTCCAACCCATCCCCCCACCCACCCCCCCATCCCGAAATTATACTATCTCATTTACTTACTTTACACTGCTCAAAATAGGGGCTCAGAAAGCGTAGCACCACCGTTTCCAGCTTTTGTGTAATGGAATGCACAGGGCAGTGCCAGACCACATAGCCATAGCACAGCATTAGGCTGGCCTTCATAGACTGTACTTCCAGGTCGGATTCATTCTTGATACTATCCTAAAAGGCCAAAAAAAAACGAAAAAGTGAAGATTGAAAAAGGGAGACAAAAAACAAAAAGGCGAAACAATTCAAATGAAAAATACAGGAAAAACAATAGCTTCCTAAACTAGCGTTCAAGTACAAGAAAACAATACACTACAGGTACTTAATTTCTAACGGCTAAAAACATGAAATGAGATATTCAGGAAATGAATACTATTTAATTATAGCGAAACTTCATTAATTTCAAGCAACCTGCAATTTAACCGAAAATTTCCTCACTTAGGTAGTATATACGTACGTCGTGAAACAAAAGCACAATATCAATACCAAAATTTTAAAATAATAACATTCAAAATTTTCTATTAAATCCTCTACAATCTGTCCCCCCCAGCTCACAATAAAAATCACTGACTCCCAACAACTATGACGTAATCTCCCCTCCATAATAATTACTTAAATATTTTTAGATCATTCCTCCGCACCTTAATAAAATTCAGAAATCCGCTGGATTTCTTCTGATGTTCCAGTTTGGCCTCATTTTCAAGCTTTGTGAGCACCGTATTCACATGAGCATTGGCACAGAACCCTACCGCCATGGCAAGACCCTAAACAGGAAAAAAATGTAAAAAAAATATTCAAACCGAGAAGGCAAAACAATATTCACAGTCGGAAAAATCAAAAACGCACAAGAAAATTAACACAAAATATAATGATTACTACCAAAAACCCTCTATTCGTAATAATTTAAAATGTATGACAAATTCACAAACAAATCACTAAACCATGGAAGTATCAAACTTTTAACAACCAATGGGCTTGGGGCAGCGTGGAAACAAAGCACGTGTCTAATAAGGCCGTGTAAATAGACAAATAGAAAAATACAACTCTTACTTTAAACAGCTGTACGGCTGGCAACCAAAAAAGGCCATAATCAGCCCCAATCCACCTAATTAGCATAATCTATTAATCTATCTAAACTTAACATTAATTAATTAATTTTATTAATTAATTAAAACCGATTGGTACAAACCAGTCGTTCCGGGGGATTGGAATGATTGACAGATCTAAAGAGGAGATCCAAATGATCCGAGACAAACTGACGATTCTCCTGAACCTTTCTCAGCAGTGTGCCCAAACACTTGAATCCGAAAGCCTAAAATTTTAAGAAAAAAACTAAAAAAATTATGCAAAAAACCAAATAAAATTTGCCACTCAAGAAGTAAAAAAACAAAGGGCGGAGGGTGAAATTGAATAAATACTGAAAAAATTTAAGGTATGTTGGTGGAAACTTCAATACGTTTTCAGAAGTTCATTAAATAAGCTAAAAAATTATCCAAAAAACAGAATAAAATTTGCATCCTAAAGTAAAAAAGAACAAGAAATAGTGGGGAGAGGGCAGGATTATTCCTGAAATAAAGTTTTTCCGGAAAACTAAAGTTTTTTTCAACGTATATAAACCTGAGTAGCCCAGTTACAGAAAATCAAAGGCCAGTAAACAAAATTGCTGGACAGAATCCAAAAATTTTCAAAAATTAAAATTAAAAATCAAAAATGTCATCAAAATTCCACCCACCTTTTCATCAGGCCAGTGTTGATAGAGATAGAATTGCTTTCCTAGGGCAGCTGTCAGCTGGCAGGTCCAGTCATCCTTATGCACTGCATCTACAGATTTGGACAAAAGCTGAAATAAAAAATATATTAATTAATTTACTACTAATTAATTGCTACTTAATTACCATTTTAATTAACGTAATTTATTTATACTCTGGGCTTTTTCTAGTGGGGGGGGGCGGGGTCCCCCCCACTCGACCCCATCCCCACTTTTTTGGGCTTCCCCCACTCACTATAAGGTGCCCAGAAAATGCCAAGTTTTAAGCATTTTTGGTAAAAATTTTCCGGCTTTGCCGGAATTTTTTGATCAAACATGATCAATTTTTGATAAATCAAACTCGATTTTTGAGCATTTTCTAGCATATGTAGTTATAACAGTATTTGTAGAAAACGGGCTATTTTTACTGCATTTTTAGCGATTTTAGGCCACTTTGGATCCCCCACTCTCCCCACCCCCACTTTTTTCGCCTAGAAAAAGCACAGATACTCGGGCCTAATTTACCTAAGCCAATTTACCCTACTTACCTGAAGCAGTTTATTTTCCCAAACTTTCTCCTTCAAAATCGTATCCTTCAACTCAAAAAGAATGTTCGGGTTGTCTGAAATGAAAAGTAAAATTAAGCAAAAAATCCTCTCCGATAAGCTAAATTAGTAAAAAATTCAAAAATAAAATTCACTCTACAGGAAAACGTACAAGAAACAACTTGTAAAGAAAACTTTCCTAAGAAAACTACCCGTATGTATTTTTAAAAAAATATTTTTAAAAAATATTTCATATTACTTTATCAATTAATACTATTATTTTATTCCACTATTTTCTCTCGCTTAACCCCTAAGTTAAGTTTCTTCCCTTCTTTACAAACTCCCCTTTTTTAGATTCAAAGGTATGTACATGGAGCCTTATAGAAAAGAGCAGAGACGGAGAACCACTATGTGCTGTTTATCTTTCTTTCTTTTATTCTTCTTTGCTTTCTTCTAAACTCTTATACCTTCCAAATCCTGCAGCAGTGCCGGGATTAGGGAGGTCCATAGTTTTCTCAGATCTGCATCCCCGTAGAGGGGTGCCAGCTGTAACAGCAGCTGAAGACAGTAGGTGGAGCGGCGCAGTGCGGCGTCCGAGCCGTGCGCCACAGCGCCCCCTGAGGCACAGGCAGCACAGGTGAGCAGACGTGATAGGATCTGATAGAGACCTGGCAGTTTGTCTGCAAACACATCAATGGGCTCATAATAAATTATACAGAAAAACTGATGAAAAACGCCTACGTACATACCTCATTTTAACCTCATTTTCTTGACGACAAGACTCAGAATTTGTATCAGATAATCGCGTCAGCATAATGTACATGCATAATGGATAACGAGTGTGACAGTAGGCAAGTCACTGCATGCTAACCAGCTCATGCTACCAATTCTCATTAGATACTGGGGGGGGGGAAGCTCGAAAGCCCTGCGAAGCTCGAAAAACACAACGACCTCTTGAAATTGATGTTTGCATGGCCTGAGAGCCTCAGCATGCAGGCATATCAGCGAGAATTGCTCCATTTATTACGTACTTAGTGTGTATGCAAATATTGGCCAGTTTTACGGGTATTATACATATAGGATGCCCTTAAAGTACCATTAGACTGTTTGAAATCAAGCTGTAGCCGATCTTCATCATTCATTCGTTTGGCCAGAAGGGAGAGGGCTTGACAGATCTCGGGCAGGGCGCTCGTGTAGGATTCCACACAGAGAAATTCAAACAGATAAGGCCAGAGGACCTAAAAAGAAGATACAATATAAAAGGAATGAACTAAATGTTGCCTAGGTTATATAATTACTAGGGATATCCCCTGGGTTTTTGGTTGATATTCTTTTGAAAATTTGATCTACAAGTGTACAGCGGTATGGAAATGAAGGGGGGGATGTTTATGCCCCCCCCCATACTAGAGAAGAATAAACTCAAGAATACCAGTCAGCTCAGTACCCAAATAAGAAAGATACAATATCCTATTCTTTCCTAAAGAAGACCCACATTATTAATTTTCTACAATAATTGGGGTTTGGCATCGGAAAAAGGGAGATTTTTTTGTTTTCTCTCAAAACTACAATAGAAACTATAAAAGAGCGAAAATGCAAAAATCTTGTTATTTTCTTTACCGTTTCAGTCTGGTGCAAAGAGCCGGCCACAACCTGCAAGGCATTGGCACATTGGAGACGCAGGGCTGACAGCATACCTCCACCGCTGCTGCTATCCTGATCCCCTGCAGCCCCGCCCTTTTTACTCTACAAAAAAACAAGGAAAAAATGATTCAAAAATAATAGCCCCCTAAAGGTGTAAGGAAACAGGACTGCTGTAGTTGTATGTAAATACATAAAGAAATAATGAAAAACGCCTGCCTGCAGTCACTAAGGAGAACTAGTCTCTGAAGCTCCTGCCTAGTTGTCCAAGAAGAGGACCGCCAGCTCGGCTCTATCTGTGCTGCAACAAAGCCAGAGAAGGCTTTATCAAAACCTCTCTGACTGTGCTATGCACATGGACAACCAGGCAGGAGCTCCAGAGACTAGTTCTCCCTGGGTAAGAGCGCTCACAGCGCCCATTGGCTCTATCCTGTTCGCACTAAGGCTACGGCCTTAGTGACTGCAGGGCAGGCGTTTTTCATTATTTCTTTATGATTAATGCCTTGTTTCCTTCGTGGATCCGCCTGCTGGCCAGCGTTAACTTCATTTTCTTGACGTGTAGTTGTAAATAAATACGTAAGTCTTTGTGTCTCCTTGGAAAGCCACCAATATTGCAGTTCTCCTCTTTCTGTGCTCAACAGCTATACAGTCAGAAAACTTTTCAATGAAACCTTCGCTCTTGCTATATTTTTACAGGGGGCCCCCCACCACTCGGCGACCGCGCCCACCCATTGGAGGTGCTCCCCCATGAAATGCTTCTCCCCCATGAACTGCTTACCCTAAATTTTTAAAAAAATTCCTCTTAGCCTAAAAACGCCTAAAATTAGTAATTTTTTAGCGATTTTTGGCTGGCAGTTTTTACGCAAAAAGCGTAAAAAAATAGAAAACCTTTCTTCAGAAAATGCCCCCATTTTACCCCCAAGACTGGTTCTTTCACAGTAAGCTTTCACTGACGCCAGGGAAAAGGAATTTTTAGGAATTATTCCATAGTAACAGAGAAAAGGCATTTCGAAAGTGTGCTAAAAGTATATACGTATGTCACTAACTGTCAATACAAGCTCTCCCTTACCCCCCCCCCCTCCCATAATGGGTCTATATAAACACTCCGGAAGAATGAATGGGGCCTGGTATATGAAAGAACAAACGAAACTAAGATTGTCACTACAGGCCTCGGACATGGCGATTTTGGAAAAGTAGGAAAAAAGTAGGAACAATTTTTCAAAAAAGTAGGAAAAAGTAGGAACAAAAAGTAGGAATTTTGACAAAAAAGTAGGAAAAGTAGGAAAAAGTAGGCTTCATAAGAGATTTTGCATGCAAGTTATCTACTTTTGCCTTCAACAAAACAGCAGTATGCAGCGATTCTGTATGGCCCACTCAAGTCTTCATTCGTCTTAAAGCTTTTTTAGACGATCATGTACATATATAACTGTTCAAAAGTATTGAAGTTGTAAAACCGTTCCCAGTTTCGGCGATAGAGTCAAGCTATCGGGCTGAAATCTTGCATGCAAGAGCAAGTTGGTAGGGCCCACCCAGCCCACCATACGAAAATTGAGCTAAATCGAACGACATTTGTGCATTTTTAGCATTTTCGACCCCCACCTCTAAAATTCAAAACTTATATGCTTCTAAAAATTTTTCCATAGCGTTTAGCAACTTGATACTTTCTATGAGAGTAACGTCAACACCTGAACGATAGAGAAATTTCACTGGTCCTTGTGGAAGCTATTTTCATTTTAACGAATTATATAACGAAAAACTTTGAGAGCTAAAATTCATCTAGTGTTAGCGATTTTTGCCGTATTTTAAGGAACCTCGATTTTTAGCAAAATCAACGTTTCTCGGTGTTTTAACAACGCGAAATCTCATGGGTTCGAGTACTACCGGACGTCCAAATTGTTCGAACCATCGGTGGTGCATGACTTTCTTTTTTTCTGATTAATAAGCTCTGTCAAGAGAAGCAGCTCAAAATTGCACTCGAACTTTGCAATTCGTAAAAGATCCCCCACGGTCTACATTCCGCTTAATTTGACCAAATGAGCTGATAGGTCGTACGGCTGAGTATATGAGTTTCCTAGGGGCGTTTTCTACCAAGTTTTAAAAAACTTTTCGGTTTCACTGAATATTAATTTTTCGAGTGGCAAAAGGGGACCAAGGCGTATCGGAATGGGAATGTTTTGTTTCAGATTTTGCTGTAAAGTTGTAATAATTGGGTGGGTGATAAGCGGGTGGGCACTCTTACCATTTAGCACAGCTAACGTAACCAAACTGTAACCTACCGAAAGATTTACAAATTTTTGTATTTATATATTGACCATTGGCATTGGACCATTGGAACTGGCAAAACTGACGAAGCCTAGTCGATTGACTGATGCTGCAAATTTTGAAGTTTGATTATCTCACTTATCGTCGTCACTTGCCAGGAACATCGAAAAACCAAATGCAGATTATCATGCCGCCAGCTATTTTTATGGCAATTTGCTGTCAAATCAGGACGATTTCGTCATTCATGGGAAAAAGGGCCCATGTCAAGATAAAAGTCACTTTTTGATGCGTTCTGATCTACTAATTGTTTTTCTTGGAGCTTTTATTTTCATGGGGGTTCTTGGGGTTCTGGGGTTCTTAATTTTTTGTAGAGATTAGATCTATAACTATGTGTAGTTTCATTTTTTGATGGGGGTTCTGGGGGTTCTTGGGGGTTCTTAACTTTTTGATGAGATTTGATCCGTAACTACATAAATTTAGTTTCAAATTTTTGATGGGGGTTCTCGGGGTTCTGGGGGTTCTAAATTTTTTCAGGAGATTTGATCCTCTACTATCTAGTTTTAAGTGCTTGCTGGAGGTTCTGAGGGTTAGAGAGTGCGGGGATTTTGAAAAGTGGGTTCATTGCCTGAACGTATAGCTATTGCGATCTTGTTCATCTTGTCGTCAGCATCCGATTGACACCCATATTGTGCACATTGAATGTTGTTTCCACAAACTTTTTAAATTTTTCAGTCTAAATTTGTGAGAGAAGCCAGGAGGACCCCCCCCCCAGTACACCCCAGTTATATGCCACATATTTGACTGAGATACAAATAAACACAATATAAACATATCGTGACGTAAAGTTTCAGATCGAATAGATCCGCAACGTAGTCTCGTAGCATAGTCATCGAGTGCTGGATACAAACGCATGAAAAAAAATTGAGAACCTCCTTTTTTCTGATGGGGGTTCTGGGGGTTCTAACTTTTATCTTGACATGGGCCGGAAAAAGTAGGAAAAAGTAGGAATTTTTTACCTAAAGTAGGAAAAAAGTAGGAACATACGAAAAAGTAGGAAAAAAGTAGGAAAAGTAGGAACTGTCCGAGCACTGTCACTACAGCACCTCCGACCCGAAAAATTCGGGCCTGAGGTGGGGATCGAACCCACAACCTTTGGTGATCCAGGTCAACGCTCTACCGATTGAGCCGCCCAGGCACAATCGAACCAAACTTAAGTTTGAATTCGTTCCCAAACTGTAGTGACATTTTAGAAGACGCGTTCGCGCCAGCCCAAATTCCGCCAATTAAGCCACCAACGTACACCAGACTCTTTATCATCAGCCGAAGAATTGCCAGAAGTCGTGCTGGAGTGCGAACCCAGCTGTTTCAGCAGAAAATCTATCAAAAGGGTGCCACCCTCCACGTCCAGATAGCCATGATCCGCCAAGGCCACAGCCAGATGACAAATCTGACGTCTCACCTAGAGCGGAAAAAAACACACACACGACAAAAGCATAGGACAAAAATGTTCCATCGCTGAGAAGAGCTGAATAATATTGTGTGTGTGTGTGTGTGTGTGTGTGTGTGTGTGTGTGTGTGTGTGTGTGTGTGTGTGTGTGTGTGTGTGTGTGTGTGTGTGTGTGTGTGTGTGTGTGTGTGTGTGTGTGTGTTTATGTGTGTGTGTGTGTTGGGCTATGCGAAATTACATCAGAGAAAGCACAAGACACAAGAAGTATTTTGGAAAATGCTAATATGAGTTAGAGACCTTCACTCAGGCCCGTAAGCCCGGCCCGGGCCGGGCCTAAGGTGAAACGGGCCGGGCCGAGGTAGGAAAAATTTGGGTTCGGGCCGGGCCGGGCCGAGTACTAGAACGGGCCGGGCTTCGGGCCGGGCCTGCTATTTTCATTTGAAGGTTTTGTCTTCTTTTTAGTTTCGGCAATTTATGCTGGAGATTTTATTCTTTTCCAAATATAATTTTGAATAATCATTGCTCTTTTATTCCTATCTCACTTGATTTACTTTCTCTTTCAGAGTTACTGGCGTATGTACTTAGCTCATTTGCGTTTATTTAACTTAACTTTTAGCTAGAATTTGTACATT
The DNA here is from genome assembly GCA_030248195.1 of Trissonchulus latispiculum. NCBI lineage: Eukaryota > Metazoa > Nematoda > Enoplea > Enoplida > Ironidae > Trissonchulus > Trissonchulus latispiculum. The sequence continues at coordinate 9,644 of JASAND010007208.1, read as the reverse complement.
AGCATCTGAAATTTAGTTATTTATATAATTATTTTTAATATTTGGAAAGTATACCCTCTTCCTTATACCTTAATTGCAAGTTTTATTTGAATCATCGAAACTGGTCAGTCAGTGAATTCTTCCCTATAACCAAGAACGGAACCGCTGACTGTTCTTAATCGCTCTAAATAAACATGAGCTACGAGAAATCGTTTAAAAATGGTATCTGCGACGAGGAATAAAATTATATGCATTTTAAACCCTTACTTTTATTTTGGTTAACGACAGAAAATTAGCAAAAACGGGCCCGGACCGGGCCTAACTGTTGAGCTTACGGGCCGGGCCGGGCCGGGCCTAAGTTGGAGCGGGCCGGGCCGGGCCGGGCCGAGTTCGAAAATTTTTCAAACTGGCCGGGCCGGGCCGAGGTGAAATTTTTACGGGCCGGGCCGGGCCTGAAAATTCAGGCCCGTGAAGGTCTCTAATGAGTTGCTATGTGCTGGCCGACATACTTTGATACTGGAATCGTTTAGCACCGGTTTAAGGCCAAGAATAATCAGACTTTTCTTGTCCTCCATATAGGGTCCTGAAAATGATAAAAATAAACAAGTATATATTAAATAACTAGCAGCACTGACTCTTAATTAGCTATTAAATCATTCATTATCTCATAAACAGGCACTATGAAAACATGAAAGTTTGCATTGATTATACTTCACTCTGGGCTTATTTGAGGGATTTTTCTAGGGGGAGCCTTTTTGACCCCCCCCCCCAAGTCCGAAGGGCAAAAAATTGGGGCGAAAATTTTTCTAAAAATATGCTAAAAAAACAGCGCTATTTTTCTGCCATACACCGTAAATGTGGATTTTCATCGCAAAAACATGTACAGATTTAATGGTCAAAAAAGGCAAAATTTGAGTAAAAATCTCCGGCAAAACCGGAAAATTTTAGAAAATTTGGTCTCCTGAGCCTACTTTCCAGGGTAGAATTCAGCGTCAAAAGGGGGCGCCTTTTGGCTTTGGGGGGGTCTTTCGTAGAACCAAGACTGTGTTACTACGTACATCAGTTTGGCATAAAGTTTGTCCAAAACTGTCGAAGCATCGTTAGCAAACCAAGTACAATCTTTCGCGGGATTATTTTTAGAACTTTTTTGCAACGTTTTCACCCATGCACCTACCAGAAGAATTAATCAAATGTCGCAATATGTTTAGGGCGGCAATTTTGTACTTTTCACTGGACCCGTGCAGCTTCTGTATCATATAGTAGACCAGTTTGTCCGCACTGCGAACTGCTAAAATTTAAAGGAAAATACAAAAATGTTTACTAGAAAAAATAAATAAAAACTTGCACAAAAATTTAAATTCAAATTCAAAACTTTCTTCTAATAAAATTCAACACAAAAACGCTTTTAATTATAGACCACATGTAAGCTAGAAACTAACTGCATACACTAATGTTACACATAAATTTGTACGTTAAAACACCTAAATAATACTGAATTTCACTACTTCATTTGTCGCTTAAATTAGTACAAAATTGAAATTTTAATTTAACGTAAATTTAATTTGAATATTTTAAAACTACAAACCTGTGACATGAAAGCATCTTAGGACTTCGGCTTGATTTTTGGCTGAACCAGGAGCTGTATAATCAATTTCCGAAGCAACCTGAAAGTATTACAACAATTAAATTAAATTGAAAATTGTTTACATAAAATGACCACCCACGTGCATTATTACTACAATGTACATATATACGTATATTCATGTTTCCTACTAACTAAATAAAGCAGCCGCAGATCGTCAAAGAAGGCGATTTTTATAGGGTCTTTTGCTTTTCACACAAGGTAACTACTACCTGAGGCAAAAATAATGGAATTTTAGTTGAATTAATAGACTATAGTTTTAAATTATCTAAATCTAAAATAATTTTCGGAAAAAACCACTGAAGAAAAGTACGTGACTAATTACCATGAAAAATTAAGTATTCACCTGTGGAAATAGGACGAGCCAAATTTCCTCCAAATAGGGATCCAATGGTACCGTTTCGTCCAGAACGGCTGCCTCCAGCAGACGACATAAGCCCTGCAAAAGAAACGATTGCAAAAAACTGGCAATGACAATATTGCCAATCTATATTTCGACAAAAGTTTGAAAATCCCCTAAAAATTCCCGACACTCCTCCCATTTCCATAAGTTCACTTTTTCACAATTTCAGAGAAAGGGTGGGGAGTCAAGTCGAGTCGGGATGGCCGAGTGGTGGTCAGAATTTCCGATCTTACGGTCGGTGTTTCGATCCCCGGAGGCCACAAAGCTTTACTCTAGCCAACCCAGCTATCCATCCTTAACTGGTCGGTAAATGGGTAACACTACGGTGGGAAGGTACGTAACAGGAGTCTGTGTAGAAGGGCCGGGACCCCCCCCCCTTCCACGGATGCAGTCATCATTTGAGGTGACACTCCTAGTTTGGCTCTACGGCTGCGAATCCGGGGATGAGCACCGGCACCCAAAGTCCCGTGGCAGGGCGGAGATATCTCCAGGGGTAAACCTTTACCTTTATAGAAAGCCCCAAAGAAACATTTCCATAAGTTCACTTTTTCACAATTTCAGAGAAAGGGTGGGGAGTCAAGTCGAGTCGGGATGGCCGAGTGGTGGTCAGAATTTCCGATCTTACGGTCGGTGTTTCGATCCCCGGAGGCCACAAAGCTTTACTCTAGCCAACCCAGCTATCCATCCTTAACTGGTCGGTAAATGGGTAACACTACGGTGGGAAGGTACGTAACAGGAGTCTGTGTAGAAGGGCCGGGACCCCCCCCCCCTTCCACGGATGCAGTCATCATTTGAGGTGACACTCCTAGTTTGGCTCTACGGCTGCGAATCCGGGGATGAGCACCGGCACCCAAAGTCCCGTGGCAGGGCGGAGATATCTCCAGGGGTAAACCTTTACCTTTATAGAAAGCCCCAAAGAAACATTTCCATAAGTTCACTTTTTCACAATTTCAGAGAAAGGGTGGGGAGTCAAGTCGAGTCGGGATGGCCGAGTGGTGGTCAGAATTTCCGATCTTACGGTCGGTGTTTCGATCCCCGGAGGCCACAAAGCTTTACTCTAGCCAACCCAGCTATCCATCCTTAACTGGTCGGTAAATGGGTAACACTAAGGTGGGAAGGTACGTAACAGGAGTCTGTGTAGAAGGGCCGGGACCCCCCCCCCCCTTCCACGGATGCAGTCATCATTTGAGGTGACACTCCTAGTTTGGCTCTACGGCTGCGAATCCGGGGATGAGCACCGGCACCCAAAGTCCCGTGGCAGGGCGGAGATATCTCCAGGGGTAAACCTTTACCTTTATAGAAAGCCCCAAAGAAACATTTCCATAAGTTCACTTTTTCACAATTTCAGAGAAAGGGTGGGGAGTCAAGTCGAGTCGGGATGGCCGAGTGGTGGTCAGAATTTCCGATCTTACGGTCGGTGTTTCGATCCCCGGAGGCCACAAAGCTTTACTCTAGCCAACCCAGCTATCCATCCTTAACTGGTCGGTAAATGGGTAACACTAAGGTGGGAAGGTACGTAACAGGAGTCTGTGTAGAAGGGCCGGGACCCCCCCCCCCTTCCACGGATGCAGTCATCATTTGAGGTGACACTCCTAGTTTGGCTCTACGGCTGCGAATCCGGGGATGAGCACCGGCACCCAAAGTCCCGTGGCAGGGCGGAGATATCTCCAGGGGTAAACCTTTACCTTTATAGAAAGCCCCAAAGAAACATTTCCATAAGTTCACTTTTTCACAATTTCAGAGAAAGGGTGGGGAGTCAAGTCGAGTCGGGATGGCCGAGTGGTGGTCAGAATTTCCGATCTTACGGTCGGTGTTTCGATCCCCGGAGGCCACAAAGCTTTACTCTAGCCAACCCAGCTATCCATCCTTAACTGGTCGGTAAATGGGTAACACTAAGGTGGGAAGGTACGTAACAGGAGTCTGTGTAGAAGGGCCGGGACCCCCCCCCCCCTTCCACGGATGCAGTCATCATTTGAGGTGACACTCCTAGTTTGGCTCTACGGCTGCGAATCCGGGGATGAGCACCGGCACCCAAAGTCCCGTGGCAGGGCGGAGATATCTCCAGGGGTAAACCTTTACCTTTATAGAAAGCCCCAAAGAAACTCTGCCTAATATACGTATACGTACAGTAGGCGACCCAACATTTCAGCAAGAAAGGTGACGAAACATAGAAGCACAAAGGGGAGAGGTTTGGGGGGGGTAGGGTTCCTACCCCACCCCCTCCGGAATTTTCAGAGCAAAAGCAGAAATTGAGCTATTGTCACAGCATAAAACTAAAAATAGGAAAAAGTTTTATTGCATGTGGCAGTTTGCTACTCCAATCTTTAAACTTTCAACGCCTGCCGCGTTTCGTTATCGCACTTTTTAAAAATTTGCGCGCCTGTGTCGCTTTCTTAGCTCGATTCCTAGAAAACATTTCACTTGCATCGTATTACTATCTCAATTTTTGAAATTTTTCGCAGAATGCAGAGACTTTTGTATCTCAGTTTTGATGTCAACATATTTGGCTGCGGCACCTTTTTTTCACAATGTCGAAACATTTCGCAACCATACCAAATTTTTCAGGTCTCAATTCTACATACATATATGACTTTTTCCATGTCTATGCAAATTTTTCCAACTTTTATCCGTGTGTTTTAAAGGTTTCCCCATTACGGAGGTTTTCATAATTTCAAAAAATGCATCAACTTTTGGAGGGGGGCGAATCTTTTTTAGGGGTCACCCCTTCCCTCTTCAAAACCCTTCATTGTTACAGGATGCAAACCTTTTTATTTTTTATTTTCTAAAGACAGCAACCGACCCAAAAAAACCCAACCCAACCAAGAGAAAATTTTAGAACGATAGGTACCAATAAGAACATACACAAACAACAATAACATACACAATAAGAACAACCAAACCGAAAAAAACGTATAAAAATTGCGGTATAATATCGGACACCACACCTGTGTAATGAGCAACGAGTCGGACTGCTTTTTGTACATTCCAATCATCAGGGGAACCAGGTGTCGAATTTCTTCCAACAATTTTTCCCGCGGCAATATGTGGGCCATCTCACCAAGGCATTCAATGGTGGCACAGCGAACCTAAACACAAAAACATATACAGCGCCCATTGGCTTCCTGTTTCGGACTAAGGTATTGCCTTTAGTGACTGCTGGCAGCCGTTTTTCATTATTTCTCTGTGATAAAGACATAAAAGTGGCAACTTGGTTGAGTTGTTTTTGACCAACCTTACGGGGCCAATTTCCTGGATAACAGTTGCACCTTTGGGTGATGATCATCACATTGTGATGTCTAATGCAGCAAACAACAACAACAACAAAAGTCAATAAAGAAGTCAACAAAATCAATTCATAAACAGTAAAATATTGCACAGCCGCATCACAACATTCTGTGCAAGTACATTGGCAAGCCGGCCGAAAAACTAGGCTAGAAATTTCTCAAAACATCAAAAAACACTGGACAACAAAGAACAAAGCAGCACTATTATTGACAACTTAGCTGGAAAAATTGGCAAGTAGGTAGGTAGGTAGGTTAAGGTAGGTGCTAACTTTTAGATCACGACTTGAGGCCCAGCTACTGTAGAGGACATTGTAGACAGCCACAATCTGGTCCGCATACAGTTCCTTACGAACCGAGGGGTCAGGGGCCTGTTCCAAGTTCCCCGTATACTCTAGGATGCTTTCGCAGAATTTCCGAATGGCTAAAATCAACCCGCAATCAATCAATCAAAGCAATCAATATTTGCAATGATTGTTTCAAAAAACCTTCAGCTTAGACTGGGCAAAAACAGGAAGACTACAATTAAATGTGGTACAAAAAGAAATAGTAAGTAGGTAATTATAATAAAAATAGCTAATTACAGTCAGCCCCCCCCCAATTTTAGTATCCAATAAAAAACCAATAAAGTTTATTACTTACCATAGGCTGTAACACATTTAACATGATCTGACTTCATGCTGTTTAGCATAGGCGTGATACGCGACAGCACATCCGAAAGGAAAGGAATGAATTCAAAGGCTGCAAAAGAATTCCATCAAAATTCAGTTAAATTAAATATATAAATAAATTAAATAAATTTTAGTTGGATTTATTCAGCCTACAGATGTCAGTAGAATAAAAAATCAAGGAAACAAAACTATGCCATCATAAACTGTACTTATTTTCTTTGTAGAAGCAAAATTTCCACAAGTTATTCCAATTTCATTAAAAATATATAGCACAAGGAAAGAAACTATACTCCACACAGATAACAAAGTTTTATATATATACCAATTTATTACCACTAAAATACAGTCCAAATACATACGTATATACGTAATGGGAGCAAGCCAATACTTTAAAAAGAACATAAAATGAAAATATAATTCAGATTTAACTGTAACTTATGATTTTCAGCAAAACATATATACGTACGTAAATTCTAATTAATTTTCAACAAATCCCAGACCAACCATTAGAGCCGGCAATATCCCCCAGGGTCTGCAAGACATAGGGATGTGGGGGGAAACCAGGCTGCAGTTTCTGTAGAAGAGCATCCATAACCAGGGTGGTCCACTGTTTGGCCAGGGTCACTAGGAGACTGCTGGCTGGGGCTTGCCAGCTATCCTGAGTTTCCTGCAAAAAAAGGGAAAGAGAAGGGAAATTGGAAACAAGAAGTGAAGATTTCCAGGAAAAAATCCAACAAACAACATAAAACCACCCCTCCGCCAATGGGGATCCAAACGTTGGTTGGTGTCTCTATTCCAAAAATGCTGTCTGTCTTCCAATTGCTCGTCAAATCAAAATCAAATCGAAAATGTCTATTTGGGCCAATCTGCATGAGATTTTTTATCAACTGGTTACGCGCACTGGACTAGTGACTATGTATCTACTGGAAAATTATGTAACACACCCACCCGCACTGGTACGCATAATGAGCCTAAATTTTAGGGCCGTACAAAGGATTTCGAAAAGCCAGGTCCAACATAACATAAAAAGGGAGCTAGGTCGGACCAATTTTTTTCAAAAAAGCAATAGCCTTAACAATAACTAGCTACATAGGTATATCAAATATATAAATTCGAAAAGGAAAGGGGCCCGGACCCCTTGGATACGCTCCAGCAAAACTTTGACTATATATATACGTATATATATTACATATTTTTGCCCATACAAAACGTCAAAACTTGCAAAGTTTCGGTGGAAACCCACTCTAGCCCCCCCCCTTTCAGCACATAAATAATTGCCCCGAAAAAAACAAACCAGCGCGGCACCTTTGACATAGTCATCTCTTGAGCAGCCAAGGAGATGATCAGCGAAATCAGATCCTCAGAGGGCTCATGAGCACGTTCACTCTGCGGCATTTTATGGGATTCAATGATCAAGGCACAGATCTTGTCGGCCACGCCCAGAATAATGCCGCGATGGTTGCCCGGCAACTGCAAACAGAATAAAGCAGAAAAGTAAAGCTAGAATCTACAGACAGTATTGTATGTATGTAAACAAGGTCAGTCAGTAATTGACAATACCGACAATTGGAATTCAACATTTACACTATCATTTAAAAACTGAAGAAATCCTTTCTTCTCACTCCCCCCCTTTCCCGGAAGAAATTTCATAGCTCCAAAGATTACAAATTGAGCTTCTAGCAAACTTATTGCGGGAAAACTTGCTTCCTTCCAGCATTTTGCTGTTTTTCACCGAAGCCAAATCAGCTTAAAACCGCTGTTGGATTGGAGTGTGAGATGAATTTTCCAAGATTTCTGGTAACTTTCCTTGTTTATAAATTTTTTCTTCCCAGTTTAAATGTTATATAGTCAAACGGGAAAATACCCACTTTTTCTTTCTTGGACCAGAACTTTCGACTGGTTTGGGCTAGCACGACTTTGATACTATACTTAATTAGGGTTTGCCCTAAGCTTTCGAGTGAGCTATATATTGTTTGTCTCTCTAGGCCCTGTCGTTATGGAGAAATTAAAGTTTTTCGTGTCGGGAAAAACCCAATGCGGGGAAAAACCCACCCGGAGTTTTTGATGGAAGCGTGCCAGAACAATTTTGACGGTGCCATTCGAAAGAGCGGGTTGTTTTTAGTAGGTCTACATCGAAAAATACCAAGGGGTGCTGTCATTAAGAAGTGCAAAATTCAGACGTCTTAAAGCTGAATAAGACGTCTTAAACTTTCTGAATAAGACGTTTCAACTAAGCCGCTGATTGACGTTTAACTTAGCAGTTGCCTTCTGCTGGGCCACTTTTGTTATGTTGGCTAGAGGTCAAAAGTTGTGACAAACACATTGTGTATATAGACTCAGCTGATGAGTACGTATATGCATAAAGCACTTACACGTATGCGTTTATACATTGCGGGTTTATATACGCAATGTGTTTGTCACAACTTTTGACCTCTAGCCAACATAACAAAAGTGACCCAGCAGAAGGCAACTGCTAAGTTAAACGTCAATCAGCGGCTTAGTTGAAACGTCTTATTCAGAAAGTTTAAGACGTCTTATTCAGCTTTAAGACGTCTGAATTTTGCACTTCTTAATGACAGCACCCCCAACGTTTTTGAAAAATTTCAGGAAAAATTGAATTTTGGGTGGGCGGGGTGGTACTATACCCCCTGAACCCTCCCCCTGGATGCGGCCATGTGGAAAGAAGCTAGGTAAAACCTATACTAAATTAATTAATAGACTCTAGTAAGCACACGTATGTGTTTATTTAAGGTTTCCTGCTAATGGTTACAAAAATATTCATTCCAGCCGATGGGTTTTTTCCCCGCCAACTCTAGGTCCCCCCAGGTCGCACCGGAGGGGTTAGAGCAGCGTGGCATATATCACCATAAAGCGCAACAGACGCCCTACACATACATACAATCCGCTTTGGTCTAGGTCTTTCCAGTAGGTCAGGGTGGCCTGACAAAATTTGTCAAATTTCGGCACTTGGACGGACCAAAATTTTCGAAAATTTCAAAGTTTCCAAAAATTTGCAGGGAAGCAGCGACAATAATGCAGCCTCTAAGGTTATTTTGGATGCTCTTCAAGATAGGCTATTTAAATCCTATATATATAGCTCATACCGGTAAGCCCACACTAAAGGTGGGTTTTTCCCGCATGTTAAAATGGGGTTTTCCCCGCCTGACTATATATTTTCTTTTACTGCTTCAAAACACGAAAATTTACCCATCCCTGATTATCAGTACAAAATTGAAACTCAAGGTGGAAGAAAACGGATAAAAAATTAAACTTCACCGGTGAAAATCCTAAAATTGTACAATTATAATAACACTAAATAGGCAGAAATATATAAACAGATATCATTTGGCAAAAAATGGTATATATGATCCAGATTATGAAACATACTGTATATATACGTAGTGTAACATGATCATAACCCTTAAATATACAGTAGAACAGAGTTTTTAGTGATTATTATGTAGGGGCGCGATAGCGCCCCTACATAATATGGGTATAAAGGCGTCTGCGCGGCCCCCTGGAGACCGTGTTGGCCTGGTGCCAGCTAATTAGAGGTCTGGGAGGGGTAAAAATGTTACCATCGTAAAGTACTCGAGCAGTACTACAAGTACCACCATACTTTTGGTTAAAATTCCGAACTTCGAAATTTTGCACTAGGCGGGAGTTAC